>JAYJMF010000036.1:3146196-3163478 GCA_036873715.1 Salvia sclarea | reverse complement strand
AGTTTAGTAGCTTTGGTGTAATGGGTTCGGTGTAAGACTTTTTGAAATTAGGATTATGACTTGAAGCACATATAGTTATTTAGTGCAATGTATTTGATGTTAAACTCATTTGAGTTTGTGAGTATTATGATTGCAAGTATCTATCTTTCTTTATTTATTTTCATCTTGAAGCTTGATGAAATTCGATAAATAAATTGAGAATCAAATAAGAAATAAATCAATTTCACGTAGGAATTAACTAAATGTGATATCGTATTAGTTATGACCCAACATTGAACGCGTAGGAATTTCGAGCATTAGCTATTTTTCCCTTTATTAAATGTGACGTGGTATTAATTATCGGCCAACGTCGAACACGTAGGAATTCCGATCGGACACGTCAGCATTGATTTCGTCGGAGTCAACGTCGGTTGCAAAATCAGAAAAAATTAAAAGTTTGATAATTTACACACCGATTTTAAAGCTGGTATGCAAAACGAGAATTTGGGCAAAGTTTAGCAATTTACAGGCTATTTACACTTTAGAAAAATAAAGAATGTAAACGCTGCTTTTTTAATGCAATTACAGTTTTATTATCGTTAGTTGGAGAGGGTCGAGAAATTTCTGTGGAGTATTATATGATGAGGTTCTAGATTGTTCCTCTCCGCGACAGAGCCGCAATCCGACGGCTGATATCAAGTGGAAACTTCAAGAATTGAGCTACCCCCTTGATTTCCACACACTACACACACTCACCCACTCCTACTAAAAACCTAATCAACCCATTTTCGACTTGCGTCTGCTTCTGGATAAACCCTCTTCTCATCCGCTACCTCTTCAACGTCCCTTCTAACTCCATTATTCAATCTCCCTTCAATTTCCCGGTGAGCTGCTCCACTCATTCTCTACTTCTCTCTCATCATTTTAGATTCTGTGGATTAATGCTGTGCTGTTGGTGACGATTTTCTGTGTCAATTTGTGGTCTTGCTGTGTTTGTGTTTATGTTTATGTTTATGTCTATTGCTGTTGTATTGCGCCTCTGCCTTTTGACTATGAACTCAAGCTTGGCTAGCTTTTGTATTTCATTTCAGCCGATGATACAGTTTCCAATTTCTGTAGCTCGGTCTTTTGATTGAAAATGTAATTTTGTGAAACCCAGAATTTCCGTTGGATGTGGGTCTGGGTTGGGATTGATTTTCTAAGTTTATTTCAAGGTTATTTTTGTCGGTAATGCTTCTAATTCTTGATTTTTGCAAAAATCTGAAAAAGGCCTGTTATGTTTCACTGTTTGTTACTGAAACTGTAACTGCATTTGGAAAGACTTTAGGTTATATCATATCTGAGATTCTCAACTTTGGTTGGAGAATTCAAATTCACATTTCTGTGTATTTGCAATTTATATATGTGCTCTAATTTGCTGCTGATATAGGTGTAAGGAGTAAATGGCGTCAACTTTTGCTGGCTTGTCCTCAGTCGGTTCATTGGCCGCCCCCGGCAGCAGAGTGCTTGATGATAAAATTGCAGTTTCATCGAGCAGGTTGTCATCTCTTGCATCCATATCCGCTAGTTCGCTTGGGAGAAGAAAGAATGTGGTCCTCCGCAAAACACGACCCTCTCAGATAACAGCTGCTGCCAAGGACTTGTACTTCAACAAGGATGGCTCAGCCATCAAGAGACTTCAGGTGCCTTATTTGGAACCTTTGATTTCTGTTGATGAGTTATTTTTCTCCTAATGTGATTATTAAAGGGTGATTGCATTGGTGTCAGGTTGGTGTTAACAAACTTGCGGATCTAGTCGGTGTCACCCTTGGACCCAAGGGAAGAAATGTCGTTCTTGAAAGTAAATATGGCGCCCCAAAAATTGTTAATGATGGGGTTACAGTGGCTAGAGAGGTACACCAATCACCTATATCATGAAATTTTTAGATGATTGTGCATATTGAGAAAAATGACCCCGTGAGCATGTCTGTCTAGTTAATATCACAAAGCACATTTTTGTATGTTTTGTCATGGACTCGTGGTAATTATGTTAATACCTGCAACTTTATTGACTTCAATAGGTTGAGTTGGAAGATCCAGTTGAGAACATTGGAGCTAAATTGGTAAGACAAGCAGCTGCCAAGACAAACGACCTGGCTGGGGATGGGACAACAACATCTGTTGTTCTTGCGCAAGGGCTTATTGCTGAAGGTGTTAAGGTATGTGGTGTTTTTATGCTGCAGGCAATGATGTGTTGCATCTAAAATGTTTATATCTTATGGATTCTCCTTGTTTTCAGGTAGTTGCAGCTGGAGCGAATCCTGTCCTTATCACTAGAGGAATTGAAAAGACTACCAAAGCATTGGTTGCTGAGCTGAAAGCGATCTCGAAAGAGGTGCTTGTTTCAATCTTGGTGTTAAACAAGCTGCAAACACATGAACTTTCTGTAATGTTTAAGATGATTATTGCGCAATGCTATGATGTGTTAACCAGTTGAGAATTGCAGGTTGAAGATAGTGAACTAGCAGATGTTGCAGCTGTTAGTGCAGGAAACAACTATGAAGTGGGGAATATGATAGCGGAGGCTTTGAGCAAAGTTGGTAGGAAAGGTGTGGTCACTCTCGAAGAGGGCCGAAGTGCCGAAAATAATTTGTATGTTGTTGAAGGAATGCAGTTTGACCGTGGCTACATTTCTCCCTACTTTGTAACTGACAGTGAGAAAATGAGCGTTGAATATGACAATTGCAAGGTAATAATAGTTTATTTATCCATTTGACAAAAGATCCAATACATTTATTAGGAGGGTGGGAAATTTGTTTTACTTACAAATGGTTTTGCTCCTGCAGTTATTGCTCGTGGACAAGAAAATAACAAATGCAAGAGATCTCATCAACGTCTTGGAAGATGCCATCAGAGGTAGTTATCCAGTGTTGATAATCGCCGAAGATATTGAGCAAGAAGCTCTAGGAACTCTTGTTGTGAACAAGCTGAGGGGGGCACTGAAAGTTGCCGCTCTTAAAGCTCCTGGATTTGGAGAGAGAAAGAGTCAGTATCTTGATGACATTGCTACTTTGACTGGAGGTAATTTTTGGTTAAACTTCATTTTGGAAATGAGCTGCTCGGCATGCCTTTTGTACTTGTTGCCTGTTTTGCTTTATCAGATTCCTACTATTGGGAAAGGATTCTTGTGTTGCATCGCATAATTGTGTTTGTTAAGATGAAATTTCCTTCTGTATACAGGAACTGTGATCAGGGAGGAAATTGGGCTAACCTTGGACAAGGCCGATAAGGAAGTTTTGGGCCATGCTGCCAAGGTGGTGTTGACTAAGGATTCCACTACAATAGTTGGGGATGGAAGTACTCAGGATGCCGTAAACAAACGTGTCGCTCAAATTAGAAACCTCATTGAGGTGTGTAACTTGCACCACATTTATGAATCAACATATGAGGTTTGGTCTATATTTTGTGTTTTCTAATAGCACCTGAATGATGCATCACTTTTTGAGCAGGCTGCTGACCAAGATTATGAGAAGGAAAAACTAAATGAAAGAATTGCAAAGCTATCAGGAGGAGTTGCTGTGATTCAGGTAGTTTGAGTTCAGTTCTTATCTTGACGGTGGTGTTATTAGTTCTATAATAATAATAATAATAATAATCTTGAATCATTATAACTCTGCTTTCTGAAGGTTGGAGCTCAAACTGAGACAGAGCTGAAGGAGAAGAAGCTTAGAGTAGAAGACGCTCTCAATGCCACCAAGGTCAGTCACGATTTAGCTATCTAAAGGTCATATTCCTTAGTTGCTGGAGGGTGCTAAGAGGTTTCAATGAAATTCTTTGCTTGCTGCAGGCTGCTGTTGAGGAAGGAATTGTTGTTGGAGGTGGATGCACGCTATTGAGGCTTGCATCCAAGGTTGATGCTATCAAGGCAACTCTTGAAAATGACGAGGAGAAGGTTAAGCTCTTTCTAAATATTTTTCTCAGAATTGGTTCTCGATGATGATGAAACTTTAGGTCATTCGATGACTTCTCAAACCTCGGAATGTGTACTGTTACTACTACCAATTAAAATCTGTTAGAGACCTAACTGAGGGGGGTATCTGATTTCAGGTTGGAGCAGACATTGTCAAAAGAGCTTTGAGTTATCCATTGAAATTGATAGCTAAGAATGCTGGTGTTAATGGAAGTGTTGTTAGTGAAAAGGTGCGTGAATCGTTGCCATTTGCATACTTACAAGCGCATTTATAGAACCATCCCTTTAAAATCAGTGTTTGCACATTAAAACCAACTTGACGTCTGAATTCTTTGTATGTTTAGGTGTTGTCAAGTGATAACCCAAAATATGGATACAATGCCGCAACTGGACAGTATGAAGACCTCATGGCTGCTGGAATTATCGATCCAACTAAGGTAGGTGTCTCGCTGAATATATACCTCTCTTTGTGGGACATTCATCTAGTCAAAAGGTTTGAATATGCACAACATGAACAATATAAAATCTATATGAATATTAGAATGAATTTTAGTCATGTAACCTATTTGACTATCCATTTCTGTGGTTGAGAATGTTGTTATTTTCATCCCAGTTTGCTAATTTAGACTGTTTTGGTCATCTCTTTTCTTCAATTTCTGTTTGTGACAATGTTGGTAAGTTATGGAGTTGAGGGATTTGGTTGTTTCCTTGACCCCAGGTGGTGAGGTGTTGCTTAGAGCATGCTTCTTCTGTGGCGAAAACATTCTTGATGTCTGACTGCGTTGTTGTGGAGATCAAGGAGCCCGAACCAGTGGTGGCCGGAAACCCGATGGACAACTCAGGTAATGCTACTGGATCTTCACATAGCAGTATTATTATTATTATTATTATTATTATATCTGTGATTCTGAAGAGTAATGTTGATGAAATTGTGGTTTGATGGCAGGGTATGGCTACTAAGCAAACCCACGGCGAGGGGCAGTGCTGGTGACGATGAAGCTCCAACGTGGTGGTGGATTAGATTAGATCTTGAGTTTTGCAGAACTTTAGTAATCCGATTTGTAGGTGACAAAAGGAGTGAGACTATATTGTCCACCAAGTTTAGGTTGGATACGGCGTGGCATGTAACGAAACCCTGCAATTCAATATTTAAACCATTCCAATAAAATTTATGTGTTTGCTAAATTACCTCTCTGTCGAGTTTGGGCATTAATTGCAAAAAATAGCAAGTATTAGGATCAAATTGCAAGAAGAAACAACAAAGCCTCTCTCTCTCTCTCTCCCCTTCTGCAGTTAACTTTCTATTTTTGTGCTACTATGAATCATCGAAGTTGCCGTTTATTTGTTAATTTGAACTGTAAGAATTCGAATGTCAAAAAAAATGATGGGGATTGTGTAAATCAAATAACTTAGAAATGTTGCAAGTTAGAAAGACGTAAAAGTAAGGGATTTTGAGAGAATTAATAAGGTGAAGTTGTGATGCCACGTTGCTCCACTAAATTGATATGGTTTAGCGGCATTCTAGAGCCACTAGTCTGTTCTGCTCCTCCACTCTCTGCAATCCCACCCTTTGCCGCTCCATATCGACCACACGAGAGAGAGAGAGAGAGAGATGGCGTCGAGTAGCTACACTTCTCTGTGCTCTTCCCCAACTCTGCCCACGAGATTATCTCCCTCTTCCAAGCAGACCGCCACGTCGCTGTGCTGCCTGGTGAAGCTCAAGAATAATGCTAGTAATTCATTATTACTGGGCGCAGGTAGTTCCCATTTGGTGAAACCTTCGATCCTGTTGGTGAAGGCATCCGAGACCGATGCTGAGACATCCAAGGATCAAGAAGAGGAAAAGTACGAGGAGTACGAGGTTGAAGTTGTGCAGCCCTACGGTCTCAAATTCGCCAAGGGCAGAGATGGAGGGACCTATATCGACGCCATTGCACCCGGAGGATCAGCCGACAAGTCCGGCAAGTTCACCGTCGGCGATCGAGTTCTTGCCACCAGGTATTCCATTCTCTCTCTCTGCACCTTTTATTACACCTGCCTGCCTGGGAAATAAAACTACATCTATATATATCTCTATTGCACTTGCAGTGCAGTCTTTGGTGAGGAAATATGGCCTGCTGCTGAATATGGAAGAACAATGTACACTATCCGACAAAGAATTGGCCCACTGCTCATGAGAATGCAGAAGAGATATGGTAAGACATATTTATATATAAATGTGTGTGTGTGTGAAATGCAGTTCGAAATCACATCTTTGTGTTTGTGTACCCCATCAGGAAAGACGGATTACACTGGTGAGCTCACAGAAAAGGAAATTCTGAGATTTGAGAGGAACTCTGGTGTTGTTAGCAACAGAGTTAGGGAAATCCAAGTGAGTCCCCAACTATCTTGTTTCACTCACTACTTATTTCCTCGGCCCTACAAGTAGTAATAACTTGAATGGCTGCAGATGCAAAACTACTTGAGAAAGAAAGAGCAAAAGGAGCAGAGAGAGAGAGAACTTCGCGAGGGCCTCAAGCTTTACAAGTCAGGAGGAACTTCACAAGCTTCCATCTTCATCTCTCAGAATAACCACTCATGCTTTTCTGTTGTTGTGGTTGTCGTAGGACTGCAAAGTATGATGAGGCTTTGGAGAAGTTTGAGTCGGTATTAGGGTCTAAACCTGATCCCATTGAGGCTTCAATAGCAAGTTACAATGTTGCTTGCTGCTATGCTAAGCTTAACCAGGTAATTGCCTCAATGCAACTATGTCTCAATTTTGTTTTCTGTTAAACTGGTATTTACCATAAAGCTGCATTCTAGATTGGTTTGAGCATTGTACTGAGGCGTTTTAACGTCGTTGTTTTACTCAATGCAGATACAAGCTGGACTCTCTGCTCTTAAAGATGCTATGGATGCAGGATTTGAAGATTTTAAGGTTATTATATGAGTTGTCAGAATCCAACATTGTACCATATTTGAGTTCCTATCTCACTATAGTTTCTTTCCTGGCTGCCACTTTTGACAGAGAATTCGGGCAGATCCGGACCTTGAGAATATCAGGAAATCAGAGGAATTTGAGCCTCTTATGAAGAAATACGACGAGTCTTTCATCAATGAAAATGCCATCAATGCGATTAAATCTCTATTTGGGTTCAATAAGAAATGACAGACATTGTTATAGGTGAAGCAACTGAAACTAGCAGAAAGAGTTCACTGTCGTTGGATGTATAGGACTAGCTCAGTCGAAAGATTCAGCAACCATTTTTCAAATTTTTTTCACAGTTGTTTGCTTCCATTGTTCCTTTGAAGGCTGTTTTACTGAGTGTGCAACGATGCAAATTGTATACGAGCACGAAATTGAATGTAACAAATATGCTACAATGAATCGAATTGGTTGAGTTTGGTGATGGCAGTGATATTACAGTAGCCATTTTTGTTACAAAGAATCAATGAGGGATGATTACTTACACACTGTTCACAGCACAGCAGGCAGATTCTTGGTTGGATCAGCAGTCGAATGAGGCTAAAAAACAGATTGAATTGACTGATAGAAGAACGCAGCTCTCCTGGTCACCTCTGCTTCTGAACTGTGTTCTCATTTAGAGAGGAACGGAGTATTTCAGCAGCGCACAAATGATTTTGAGTTGGAGATGTGGCGAAGCCTCAGAGAATGACACAAAGACAACGGCTGCTCTCTTCTTCATTATCGGTATCCCCTGACTCACTGAGACAGGAAGTTGAGATCAAGAATCTTAAATAAATTCATCATAAGTATGAAATTCTCAAACAAATGAAAATCCAGAAGATTAAAATATTATGGAAGGAAATAGGAAAATGAGAAACTTTACAGAAAAAGCAGTAAACCTGGATTCAAATTCTCTGATCTCAGCAAGTTCCTTCCCCAAGTGGTCCATCCACTGCACTTTTTTCCTCACAACCTCTGTGGCGGAGTTGGGGCGAGGACAGAGCTTCCTTATGCAGCTTTTCAGCACAGTGAGAGCTTCATGCTTGGTGTCCACACCCCCTTCTTGTTTGATACCCTCAGTCGATGACTTAGCATAAACGGTTGAAGGAACGATGTGTGGAGCACTTTCCAGTTTCAATGGGTTTGAAGTGTAAAGGTGAGCAGCAGAGGGGTTGCAGAAGCACATGAATGGACAGTGGATCTTGCAAAACAGTACCCTCATGAAAATGGTTTCCTTCATCGTCGTCTCATCTTGATAATTTCACCTTTAGTCATATACCAATCTGCAATCCAACCAAGCCCTTTTCTACACAATAATCTAACAAAGAGCCACACAGAAACACTTACCAGAAAGTCAAGTCAGACAGATGCATGTGACAATCCAAATACCTCTTTGACGCAATGAGATTAGGCTTCAAGTTGAGAGAGAACAAAAGGGAAGAGAAGAGAGGAATGCTTAGACAAAGAGTCGAGCTATAAAGAGATGATGCATCAGGCACCTAGCTGCCCAACATTCCCCATTACATGTTATTTTTTTAACTGCAAACAACAGTGTCCAAAAATCCATAATATAGTAGAAGCATATTCTTACCCACCCTTGAGGGATTAAAGGTTCCTTTCTTTGTCAACCAACACATCACATTATTTTTCCACAACTGATCATCTCAAATCCACCACTTTTTCTTATGTGGATGTCTCTTGCAACTTAAGTTCCTTATTTTCACTCCTTTTGTTGGTCAATCTTTGCTTACACAAGAGCTCAACTAAGTTTTCGATAGACCTTATTGTGGCATTACACAACATAATCAAATAAATACTAAGAAATAGGTTCTACCAACTTTTACAAGAAAGCTTTTATTGAGCACCAAATGGTATTCCATTAGTTTATGTTTTGATATGATTCCACGACACATCAAGCAATTGTGGTGGAGTTAGGCCCATGGGCTTATCATGTTTCTTGCTGTTTTGCCCATCTATATTAGTTCGAATCAACAATTATAAACAAAAGGATTTATTATCCTTTTTCATACAACCAAAGTCAAGATATGCTTTTGGACGAGAGAACCTTAACGATGAGGAATCAAATGCTTCTAAGTTGCCTCAAATTTGTGCTTTTATTCTAATCACCCTGCATTAATTAAGATGTTATCTCACCTAAGATGCCAATCCATTCTCTCTCGAGAAATGAAGACCTTTTTGGCCACTTTTGCCTTTCCATATCAAGTGCAAAATCTTCCTTTTTCCTTTATTAAAAGTGATTTTATTCTATTCTTTTTACTCACTAGAGAGAGAGGGGGGAAATTATGAACACTAGCATGGATGTAGAAATTCTAGGGAGTAGAGTAGTTTGGTTGTTGTGAAGGTGGGATATGATTACAAGATTTGCAGTTTGATAAAATGATGGGAGCATGACATGAGGGAATTGAGGAAGTGGTGGGGATGAGAAGCATGAAATGTGGTTGAGAGCTACTTCATCATTACTCAAGCAAATAAACAAGAATTCAATAAATAAATAAAAGACTTAAATTTGGAAGGAGGCAAGGTTCCTTTCTCCCTGCCTCTCTGTCTTTTCTTAGAGCTAAACAAATCCCTTTATTTTAATATCACTAAGACCAGCAATTACGAGGCAACCCAAATCAAATCAGATGAGAGAAAATTGCCATTTCTCAAATTTTTGTTGTTCGTTTTTATTTACTTTAGATATTTATAAACCTTTTAAATACTATATATAATACTTCTCTATAAATACTTCGATTAAAAAACTTGAATTAGGTTCGACCTCGAATTCGACTTATCGATGGCTCGACTTTCAATAAGCTCATACTCAACTCTTCGTCTCTAATCAACGCGTTTTATTCAAAAATCCAAGTGTGCTATATACTTATATGATACATAGTGATATGGTAAATAAATAATGTTGACTTAGTGGTAGAGTCAAGAGTGGTTAATGTATGAAATCAAAGGTTTGGAGTTCGAATTAATTGCGACGCAGTCTTTAAAGTTGCTTGTATCTTGATTCAGAAAAAAAAATAATAATCTACTAGTATTGTCTTTGGTAGATTGATTAATTTTAAACTTGTTTTACTCTTTGAGGCCAGAAAATTTATCAAAAAATACCTAAGAATAAAGAAATATTTTTTTTAATAAAAAAATTTAAAGAAAAATGTGAAGCTTATTGTTGCATATATAATAGAGTTAGCAAAGACTATTCATGTAATCGTTTATTTATCCTAAAATGATGTTAAACCCTGAACTATATCCATTTATCAAAAATATTATGAACATTAATAAATATTTTTAAAACCTCAACTATCAACTTTTTATCAAAAATATTCCGAACTTTGATAAATATTTTTTAATCCCCAATCTATCAATTTATCAAAAACATTCTACGTTCATTTTCGGATCGCTAAGAAACCCAAGAATACACATTGAAAAATTTATTTTTCTTCAAAAAGATCTCGCATTCATTTTCTGACACGTTAAGAAATCCAAATATTTAGGTTGAAAGATTTCCATCATTGTTTAAGAATTCCAAAGGCCAAAAAATAAAAGCAAAATATTTTTGATATAAAATTTATAATTTGGGTTTACAAAAAATACTCCAACATTCTCATAATCCCAAGCGTATGGAGAAGATTGAAGAAGATAGGCTAATTCAAATTGTATGCAGTATATGAGATTTTAAAGTGACTCGGGCCTCATTGTCATGATGTAGGTTATTTAACAGCATAATCTATAGTTTATTAAGAATACATAATTATTTCAGCATAATAAATAGTTTATTAAGAATATATGATGAGACCAACACTACATTATTTGTAAGTATAAGATCAAAGGTTCAAACTCACCGTTCTCTCACCCCAAATAAAAAATCATTAAGATTATATGATGATTTCAGAATCAAATGTAAAGAAAATTAATCAGCATACGTTATTGTTATAGTCTTACAGATATTGAGACATCATTTTTTAATTCTTACAAAATCGTGGATCGTTTGAAAATTGGGCAATAACCTTCTTACGAAGAGAAATGGTGTAATGTTGGTGCTAACTGAAAAAAAAAAAAAAAACTTCCTAGTTCAGATGGAAATCAATATTTGGTATAAAGCAATTCTGACACTTGTTTTGAACCCATCCTGATGAAAATACTAAAGAATTCGTCAAGACTCCTCTCCCTCCTATGCAAATATCATTTTGCACAATTGACAATTTTATTTATTATATCCCTAATCATTGCATAGAAAATTTAAAAAGTATAAACTTGGAAATTTAACTCTATTTTAATAAAGTATGAGAGTTATTTGGTCTTTGATCCTCAACACCAGCTGAGATATCAAAGATCCTTCCCAATCACCACAATCTCTAATTTCTGCTGGTGGATTCCAATATCCATAAATAGCAAGTCAGAGGAACTTCAACACTGTCCAAACATGCTCTAACATCTTCCCCAGCCCCAGGTAACACACCAATTCATCTTAACTTCTTTGTCAACAACATCTAATGCCTTAGCCTTTTAAATAACATCTTCACTCTACCGACTAATCTGCGATCCAATATATACAAATGAAAAACTGGAACTTTTACTTCAGAATCATCATTCAATCCCCAATTCCTGGAACAAAAACATATACTTTCAAACAGCTACCTTGTATGTTCTCTCTTTCAATAATCAGGTTGCACTACAAATTACGGAACCATGAAATCATATATTTCAATGTTTAAATAAACTGGGAGAAATTTCTAGCACTCACCTGAAATCTACGATACAAGATCCTCTTCTATTCGTTAAATATAGATCCAAAAGCGCATCTCGTTCTAATAAAAGCATTCACAGTTGGGGTGTCTTGAGGACAGGAAACGCGATAACATCACGTATGCTGGCAGAGTTGGTCAGCAGCATCACAAGCCTGTCAATGCCGATGCCCTGAAAAACGGTTTCAACACCTTAGAACTACACTACTCCTTTTGGTAACGCTAAAGGGAAAAATCATTCACACTCATAGAGTTGTATGTTTTCGTGTTGGCTGCTTCTTTCTTTCCCTATTTCTTCATTTCAGTGTTCTCATATATGAATTATTAAAAGAAACGTACCATTCCAGAAGCAGGAGGCATCCCATACTCAAGAGCTGTTAAGAAATCTTCATCAAGAGTCACATCATATGCATCATCATCATCATCAACTTTCCTGCTTCTATCTTCTGAAAGAAAAGCTGCATTCTTTTTCTTATGCTGCCTCACTTGCTCTTCGAAGCGCTCACGCTGCAACCATATTAAATTATGTATATACTTAGGTGGCTGCATATTATTTTGAATGGGACTTTGAGATCTAAAGACAAACTGTCATAATAGTAGCAGTGGTGGGCTGAAGAATTCCCAGATAACAGCATCTAAAAAGCATTTCATAACAACTGCTTTTGTACCTGGTCCAAAGGGTCAGTCAATTCAGAGAAAGCATTGGCCATCTCTCGACCACATACGAAGAGCTCAAATCTCTCGGTCAAGCCTGCATGTCTGAAGATCATATGAATAGTAGTAAGTAGTTCAAAACATGTTCTTTGTTTACATATAGATAAATGGATAACTTATATTGCCCAAATCTAAATATCCACCCTGCAGAGAAAATAATTTCATGTGGTCTCTACAGTAGAACATGCAAGCATCCTAGCATTCTTTCTCATGTAGAACCAATAATAGTTTCCATATTTGCAAACATATTTTCCCGTACAAGTTTACAACAATTAAATCAGAAAAAAAAGAGTATTCGTGAAAGCTTAAGTACCTTCTATGTGGTTTGGCCAGTGGTGATACTTCAAGTGGGTAGTCCAATACAAAAGTGGGTTGCAATAACTTTGGCTCTACCACCAACTCAAATACCTAGAAAGCAGAGTAGATTTTGTGCTCAGTGTAAAAGAATTTTGAAAACGTTTCTGAACAGCACCAGATAATTTAGTGAGTTTGACATTCCTCACAACTCCTTGAATAGAGCATACATAGAGTTATCCTATATAATGCAGGAGTTAATAATATTTAGTTTGTTAATTAAAAGATGATAAACCTCATTGAGCACATGACCAACAGATGGGCATGCTTCTATTGAACTTTTGTTCTGATTATCACCACCAGCGTTGAGCATCTGCAGAGCAACTTCTTTCGCAGCTGTAAGATCATCATCGAACTTGGTGAAATCAATGCCTGTTTCTTCTTTCACAAGATTGTGCATCGTCTCCCTCCTCCAAGGTCTTTCCAAGGATATCTCTACACCCTGCATTCAAATTCAAGAACCATTTGATTACTAGGAGAAATCCGATAAGAGACATATTCAGGAAATCAGGAACCTCTTTAAACCATCTATCTTCAATTTCTGAACAGAAACTCGGGAAAAAGAAGATGAAAAGATTTAATGAATGTAAAACATTTGTTTAAATGCAACTAAAACAAAAGCAGAAGAAAGGGAAATGGAGACAGGGCCAGCTTTTATTTACCTGGTAATCAATGGTAAGTTTCCCGTTAACTGCAAGAGAACAACGTGTAACAATATCTTCTGCCATATTCATCATGCTTTCATAGTCTGAATATGCTTCATACATCTATTCATCATCCAAAGACTAAAACAGATTAGTCATCCTCTCAGTGAACAGTCTCATTTCCTCCACAAATAATTCAAGCAATTTTGGGGATTTCTTTACCTCAATGGTAGTGAATTCAGGATTATGACGAGTTGAAAGGCCTTCATTTCGGAAAATCCTCCCTATTTCATATACTTTTTCAAATCCACCAACCTGTCAATGTTCATTCTAGAGATTACTATGACATGTCGTAACATAGGTGGATCACAGAAAATCTAGCAAATATATAAGAATCGGATATAGAGATATCCTCCACAGGAAAGCTACAAGAACAAATCATCTTTCTATGACTAAGGAAGGATTTCACACACGAAAGTTAAAGAAAGACAAACCTCACCAGCATTCTCTTCAAATGGAGCTCAGTTGCAATTCGTAGATAAAGATCTTGCCCAAGAGAGTTATTGTATGTAATGAAGGGCCTAGCTTCAGCACCACCAGCTGTACCCTATAGACAAAATCAGCAAAGTAAAATAAAATGAAGACATTAATTAAGTAAACTGGAGTGGAATGCATTCAGCAATGTGATTTTAAAAGATGAAAGCAAAAGAAGATAAGATTGAATAAAAGAGAAGAGAAAGTTATGAGGAAGTACAAAATGAAAATTTATAGGGAGAACAGGGGAGGGAAGAGGGAGAAAGATTTTTAAGGAATACATATGAATGTGAGATCACTTCTGCATAAAATCATAATACCTGAAGAACTGGAGTTTCAACTTCAATAAAACCAGCAGATTCTACTGTCTTTCGTATTTCTGATATTATCTACTTGGAGAAGGTAAAAATTAGCACGAACCAGGTGAAATTAGAAACACGTGCAAGGAATAAGACAGAGAGCATGAAAGGAAATAAAACCTTAGCTCTTTTCCTAAAAACATCAGCTACATCAGGATTGGCAATCATATCCACATACCTACAAGAAAGGAAAGTAGGAGGAAGTATCCATAAGCAAGAAAAAAAACAGCAACAATAATTATAACTAAAATATAGGCAGCTTGCAACAACTAAATTTATAGGCTATAAAAATAAGAGGTGACAACATGCAGCAGAAATACAGAATAAATACTAGATTTACCTTTACAATAAATAAGAAAGAATGATAGGGAGAAATTATCATGGTAGTAGTCATTTACTTTGTAATAACACTGGTAGATTAACACATAATGGAAACAAATTGTCACAGAACTGAAAAGAGATTTATTAACAAAAGAAACTACCACAATATGTGACTGAACAAACTAGTGAATACAAAGTCTAAGATATTTGCATGCACAACAGGAAAGAAAGAGACAGTTTTACCTTTGGCGATAGCGCTTATCTATGTCTGTCAGCCCATGGTATTTATCGGGCAAAGGAAGCAAAGATTTTGTTAGGATTGAGAAAGAGGTCACACAAACAGACAATTCCCCTGCCCAAAGCGAGATGATGTTAGCTACCATGGATAGAAAACTGACGAGTAACGAGATCACAACAATTATCCATTTCAAAAATGAAATCTCCAAGAAGGATTTTCTCTAGACATCATTGCTCCATCATGTTAATCATGTTTAAGTAGATAAGGAGATCAAGTAAAGGAGCAAAACCCGTGTCTTCAAGTGATGATATCTTCTTAGACAACTCATACCATAGCCTATAGTACTAAGGAGATTATTAACTCGACCATGGCAAGATAAGCGGAAAGAATATGTTTTCATTCCATGCATAGAGAAAGCAGTTGTGACTCTACTGAGCAGATAACTTCCAAAATTCACAATAGAATTCTCAATTAAAAGCGTGGATCATGTAGGCTTTATTTCAAATGTCACCAACTGTCTTGCCTAATGAAGGACTAGGATATGCAAATCAAATAAATTGGCACTTTGATAGAGAAAGGATCTTCGCATAGCTTCATATACTAAAACATAGACTCTGCACAAAATGCATGGAAGGAGCTCCAATAAAGGATTGACTTGGTGAATACCTTAAACCTGTGGTGCATCAACACATAGTAAATTACAAAAAAAGCGCACTTCATATATCTTGCACTACAAACTAATTAAAGTTTGGCATCATACATCATTCTCAAAAGTCAACAAATTGTCATGTGCTCCAAACACAATATAATTTCACGGCGAATGTAATAAAGCGAATCAACAGGCAGAAGAAAATGGAAATCTTTTATCCCTTTCTCCATTTCCTGAGGCTAACTTGCACATGCCAGCTAATTTATTAAGAGAGGGAGGGGAGAGGGGGGAGGAAACAGAAAAGAATTGACCAATTAGTCCTTCGAAAGAGGTACTCCAAGAGCAAGATAAAATAGAACAGTGACACACAGAAATACATACCTTTTTCAGTGCGTTTAATTGAACCTTCTGCCCCCAGAATATCACCTATATCAACTAACGTCTTCAGATGTTCAAACTGGTCACTAAGTAGCCTTTCCTTCTCACAGTAGAGCTAAAAGCCAAAAGAAATTTATTCACTAAACTGAATTCAGAAAGTTCCACACACTAATACTAGAAAACAAGATTCCAGTAGAACATAAAGCATATTTTAACTCATTAATACTAGAAAACAAGATTCCAGTAGAACATAAAGCATATTCTGCACAACATTCTCACACAATTTAACCCAGAGATTCAAACATTGCTCGAGTATCTTGAAACTGCAGGTACAACTTTGGTTTTAGTGGAACATATACGTCTATAAGCAGTAGATTAGCATCAATCGCTGAACCTGGCATGTTAGTATTAGACTCTGCACATACTTGGATTGTTCCCGAGTCATCCCTCAATGTCAAAAATGCAAGCTTTCCGAAAGTTCTACGGGCCACAATTCTTCCAGCAATAGATACACGATCACTTTCACTGGTCGCCTCCTCACCATTTCCCAAATCCTTGTAAATCTCTTGGAGCTGATTTGCAGCATGAGTGCGTTGCCATTTATAAGCATACGCATCTAAGCCCTTGCTCCTTAGCTCTTCCACCTGTAGATAGATACAAAGACCAGCCACTTATAATAAAAATACATAAAGCACTGTGATGTGAACCAACGGATTCATAAAAAGGTCATCACGTTCGTTTTCTCCAACCATTTGCAGCATAACAATTCATTTTCACATTCAAGTGCCAGTTCGCCTTAAATGCGCACACTCCCTTTCAGTAAGAATCAATATTCACCATAGCCGAGCAAAAGCAGAGAGCCATGAAATGATCCAAACCAAAGCAAGGTTCATTTCTCCCAACCACAAACTAGCGAACCTAATATTTTCAAAGTTTGAAGCAAGCAACACAAACCTATCAGAATTAACTGCATTACTACACGTCAAAGACGATACCTTTTTAATACGAATTGCGCGAATGGCCTCTCTGTCTGACGTATTAGTTTGAGAGGAAGAAGGCCTGCGGTTGCGACCACCAGAGACGGCGGGGGAGGCGGAGGCAGGCGAAGAAAAGCAGCGGGTGGTGGAAACGGGTCGGATATTCCTAAATATGAAGTGGGGTTTATTGAGTTTGGGAAAGGCGGCGAAGTGGAGCAGCTGCTTCAGTCTCATTGGGTGCAAGGCGCCCTCCATTTTCAATGCTTCGGCTTCCGACGCCGCTTCTCTCTGTTTCAGCGTTTTGTTATCCAACTCCTTTTTTTTCTTTTTCTTCTTTTTTGGAATATATATATAATCTTTTTATTTATTTACTAATTATGTGATCTAATCTATATCTATATCTATATCTATCTATATACTATACTAAAAAGGAATCCTCTATGAATTTTCCCTTCAAAATTTACTTAAAAATTAAAAATTAAAAA
>JAYJMF010000036.1:3118790-3140421 GCA_036873715.1 Salvia sclarea | reverse complement strand
AACACCAAAGCCGATTAAATGTGACGTCGTATTAATTATAGCCCGACATTGAACACGTAGGAATTTTGAAATTCAACATTGGTTGCAAAATCATAATAAATTGAAAGTTGAAGAATTTACTTGCAAACTTTTAAAAACTGGTATGCAAAATGAGAATTTGAGTAAAGTTCAGCATTTTACAGGCAAATTTTCTCTTAATTAAATGTGACGTGGTATTAATTATCGGTCGGTGGCAAACACGTAGGAATTCCGGTCGGACACGTCAGCATTGATTTCGCCGGGTCAACGTTGATTGCAAAATCAGAAAAAATTGAAAGTTTGACAATTTACATGCCGATTTAAAGCTAGTATGTAAAATGAGAATTTTAGCAAAGTTCAGCAATTTACAAGCTATTTGTCCTTTTTTTATAGGTGTCCTATTGACACTTTTTTTTTCGTGCTTTTAAATACATGTCAAAATGTGTAACTCGAGAGTTATTTAGTATTAACATTCTTCTTATTTTGTCCATTTTTAAATACTGTTTCATAATTGATAAATAGTGGTGTATAACCATTTATCATACTAGTAATTAATAAGCTTATTATTTTTTTATATATATTTTCTTGATATTTAAAATTTGATGGCTGTGAACACATAAGAAAAAGTAATTAATAATGATTACATCACAGTAGAAACTTATGCATGTTTATGATAGTTTTTGTTTATGATCTTGTACGAGCTCATAGGTCTAGAGTAAGAAATTCTTTAATTAGTTACAATTCCAATTATTAACAATAATATTATTATTTATTTTGACAGGTTGGTCAGTATTATAATTATCTTGTGACTTGTGAGGAATCCAACCAACAAATCTTCGCGCAATGCAAATTGCCAATAATTATGTTATCTTGTTTCGTCCAACATCTATTTGTATAAATATATTGTAGTATACATTTTTATTTATTTTAACCAAAATGTTTAACTCCAAAATCTTGACGATCATAATTCTAAGAGTTTGTTACCTTGACTTAGTATAAATCGAGCAATAACAATTACTCATCAACAACAATAACAGTGTGACCCAATAAAGAAACAAACAAACAAGAATAGCAGTGTTTATGTCATGAAGTAATATTTAACTCCAAGTCCTAATTGTGATGAATGCTTTTCGACCAAGATCCACATGTAATTAATCATTCATTATTTCCTTCTTCATTTTCACTCCTTGCCCAACTTATTTTTCCTAGTGAGAAACTCGGCAAACATTAGGACTTCTCCAAAGCTACTGTATTTCATAACAAGTTCCATACTAATTCAGATAAAGCTTGCGTAGCTACATTTACAATTAAGATAATTTACTTAATTACAAATAATTTTGACCTAGCACAATAATTACTAGTTCACTTTTAATGTAGTAATTGGCTCATTGCTGCATGTGCCTAGGCTTTGTGGTGAGAAGAAAAGAGGGGGTTTTGCAATAAAAAGGTGGAGTAACCAATTTCAAATGCAAGGGGTAAAATTGGAAATTCAGAAGATTGCAGTTGCAGTTGAGTGGATGCCAAACTTTCCACTTCCCTTCCACTTTTCGACCGTCCCCTTTTTGCCCCTCCTATTCCAAAAAGACAAAAATGATTAAAAATAAATCCCACAATTCTCGAATAAAAACACAGACATCTCTGCACTTAAATTGGATTTATCGAAGAACTCCATTGTAGAGAAGAGAGAGAAAACATAAAGTGAGAGGGAGGGTGAGAGAGACAGTGGGAGGGAGAGGAGTCGCTCTCTGCAGCAGCCAAAAAAGCTGAAGGCGAAAGGGGTGCGTAGGGTAAGCAGAAGCTGCCGTTCTTCACTTCCTTTCTTTTGTGTGATAGTCATGAAGGGCCGGTGACATTCAATCTTGGGCTAACCTAAGCCTCCCGTGCAAAAAGTTTGAATCCTTTTGAGTTATTCCATCTGGGTTTTGGTGGGTTTGGTTGATAGCTGTGATGGACGGTGCGCAATATAGCAATGGCCATCGGAGAAGGAAGCTGGAAATGGCGTTGTTCTTGTTCTGCTTATGTGGCCTCATCTCGCTATCTTGCGCTGGGAGACCGCCTGTCTCGAGGCAGAAGCTTCAGGTCGAGAAGCATTTGAAAAGGCTGAATAAGCCTCCCATTAAGACCATTGAGGTAACTGTGAATTCTTTTTTTTTTTTTTTGGTATTTTCAGTGCCTTTTTTGTTAGAATTTTTGTTTTTGTTGGATTGGAGTATGTGCAAAAACTGAGGAGATGAGGGGTGGAGTCAAATTTGAAATTTCAGTTTGTGTTTGTATATTTGTTCTTCTTTTTCGGTGAGTATTCAGAATTAGCTGCTGAGTTTTAACAGAAGCAGTTCATCTTTGCAATATTTCTGAAATTATAATTTTTTTTGCTGTATTTTCGTTAACTCGCTTAAATTCATTAACAGTTCATAAATGCTGAGGGGCCTCCACTGGTGTTGAATCTTTCTGTTATCTACTGTCTCCCTCTCTCTCTCTCTCTCTCTCTCTCATGGTGTGTAACTGTACTCTTAGATCGTTTAAGAGGATAGATTTTCTGGGTAGCTTAATAAAAGATGCTTTTTGTATATTATTTGTGATTATTTCCATTTACTATAAGATTTTGTGATCGAACAGTCTCCAGATGGTGATATCATTGACTGTGTGCCTATCTCTCACCAGCCAGCCTTTGATCACCCTTTTCTCAAAGACCACAAAATTCAGGTTCGTTTCTGTTGATTTTTGGTATTATATTTTTTAAGGGAATTCTGTTTCTAACAATTATTTTCCTTCCTTCAGACAAGGCCTAGTTACCACCCAGAAGGGCTCTTCGACGACAACAAGGTGTCCAAAGGTCCTAAAGAGGGAAGCAATCCAATGACTCAGCTGTGGCATATGAACGGCAAATGCTCCGAGGGTTCGATTCCCATTAGAAGAACAAAGAAAGAAGATGTGTTGAGGGCGAGCTCTGTAAAGAGATATGGAAAGAAAAAGCACAGAAGCATTCCCAAGCCGAGGTCTGCTGATCCCGACCTCATCAACCAGAGTGGCCATCAGGTAGGTAGTTGAGGTTTAGGCACAACCAATAAAGATGCAATCTTTATCACTATTCTGTTGCAATTTTGATGGATTCACCTCTCTTTTTGTAAAAGGATGTGTTATTTATGTCACTACTTTGTTGTTTTTTAATCAGCACGCTATAGCCTATGTTGAAGGAGACAAGTATTACGGTGCAAAAGCAACTATCAATGTGTGGGAGCCTAAGATACAGCAGCCTAACGAGTTCAGCTTGTCTCAGATTTGGGTGTTGGGTGGCTCTTTTGGTGAAGATCTCAACAGCATTGAAGCGGGTTGGCAGGTATATTTTGTCGAAAAAGTTGCCAGACATTGTGATGTAGTGTTGTATTACTAACCCATGCTCATTGGCGTTTCAGGTCAGCCCTGATCTCTACGGTGACAACAACACAAGGCTTTTCACTTACTGGACTGTAAGCTCACAAGTTCTTTCTGTAAATCAAGAAAGATTATAGCGCTATTGTTATGTTAAGTTTGAATGTTTGTAACTGCAGAGTGACGCGTATCAAGCAACGGGGTGCTACAACCTTCTCTGCTCAGGCTTCATTCAAGTCAACAGTGAGATAGCAATGGGGGCAAGCATCTCTCCTGTTTCAGCATTTAGGAATTCACAGTATGATATTAGCATCCTTGTTTGGAAGGTAAAATCCAAATTCTCTCCATACTTTACTGCCTTTGCTAATGTGTTGGCCACTGACATAATTCATAATTTAATCATGATTATCTCACTTCTATAAAGTTTATAATATGTTAATATCTACTTTTGGAAAAGCATGATCACTAATAGATGCTGAGAATCTTTCAGTGTTCTGTTACCTAGATTTACTGAGTAGGTGCTTAGTTTTGCTTAATGTTTTATTGGCTACGCCGTTGTAGGATCCCAAAGAGGGACATTGGTGGATGCAGTTTGGAAACGACTACGTGTTAGGATACTGGCCATCGTTCTTGTTCTCCTACTTAGCGGACAGTGCTTCCATGATCGAATGGGGTGGCGAGGTGGTGAACTCAGAGCCAGATGGGCAGCACACCTCGACCCAAATGGGCAGTGGGCGTTTCCCTGAAGAAGGGTTTGGCAAATCAAGCTACTTCAGGAACATCCATGTTGTGGACAGCTCAAACAACCTTAAATCCCCCAAAGAACTAGGCACCTTCACTGAGCAATCCAACTGCTATGATGTTCAGACAGGCAACAATGAGGATTGGGGCCATTACTTCTACTATGGAGGCCCCGGCAGAAATCCTAATTGCCCATGAACAAATTTGACTGAGAATCAGTCACAATGAAGAAGGAAAACTTAAACTGTATAATGAAAATGTAGTCCCCCCTCCTCTCTTCTATGTAACCACTTATTTTCTAGTTTTGTTAGGTTTGTTCAGTAAATGTAACCTATGTAGGTCGAAATTTTTTACCCTTTCCTTTTTCCTAAAAAAGCTGTCCATGTAAGTGAACAAGGAGGAAAAAGTGGCCAAGTTTCTTGATAAAAAAACACAGGGCCCTCGGTCATTTTCTATGTATTAAAATCAGTTGAATGGAGCTTTCTTGCTTGCCAGAAAAATAACGTTTCTTCAAAAACCATTAACAATATTAAATTCCCATGTGATGTAAAGAAAGGGAAAAGCAGTCCTTTTCTTACCAAACATGTCATACATTGAAATTACAGCGTGTGATGGGATTCTTGATAGGCCATACTTCTCTATTATCATATTACCTTATATTCACTTTTATTAAGTTTTGGGCAAAAACATGTCATGTTACACGGAACGTTCTAGGGTGCAGATGGGGTCTCAAATAACTCATTTTTTAGGGTGGAGAAAACCTATTGGGAAATTGAATAGACTCCAATATTAATTGAACTTTTTTTTTTCTTCTTCAGGAACCGATAGACCCAGTTCCGCTCCAATACCCACCGTGAACATTTATTAATGTGTCCGCTGCTTATGTGGCAATGCCACATAGACAATAAGATCAATCATATTTAACTTTAATCTACATTACCATTAATATTATGTGTATTATATAGAGAGAATCAAAACTTAATAATTATAACTAATTATCTAACAAAACAATCAATATTAAATTGCTTAGGTTAATGTTAATACGTTATAATACACGGTTCTACAAACCATAGTAATTACTTTATGTGATAAACAATTAACATAGATAACATTTTTATGTAAAAAATAAATGAATAGTGTGGAAGTAATATTTAATATTTTTTACTTCATTTGTATTGTTTATCATATAATCATATAGAAATATAATTATAATTACTTTGTTTTATATGAATCGATTAACTAAATATGTCATTGCCAATAATCATACTCCATAAAAATAAATTTTAGAAATTTGATTTAACTAAAAAATTATTAGTAATTTTTAAAAGACATGTTAGAAATAAACAATTAGTAGACATAACTTTTTTTATGTAAATGCTTTGCTATTTATATTACCATAATATATTTGCTTCACTCTTATAATAATTATATAATTTTATGAAAATAGAAATACTTTGTTTTATATAAATTAATTAACTAAAACTATCATTGTAAACCATCATACTCTAGAAAAAAAAATATAGTCATTTAAAGTAATAAATCATTTTATTACAAGGAAAATAATTATTACTAATTATTAAAATTATAGGTTAGAAACTTTTTTTTAGCTACAGAAAAATAATAAATCTTTCCATGAAACCAAAATATTAGTTATAGACACCACGTATTAACAATTGTTTATCAAATAAAGTGATATTATAGTTTGGTTCTGTCCATGGAGCACCCGAGTGCACAGCACCCCCCTCTCACCGTGCAATATTAAATTAATTAATTTTTAATTAATTTAATATTGCACAGACAGCACCCGGGTGCTCCATGGACAAATCCATTATAGTTTGTAGAAATCGTGTAGTATAACCTAATTAATTTAACATTGATTAGTTTTTGTTAGATAAATTAGTTATAATTAATAAGTTTGATTTCTTTCTAAATAATACACATGATATTGATGATAATGTATATTAGAGCTAAATATGGTTGATTTTATTGATTATGTGGCATTGCCACATAAACGATGGACACATTAACAAGTACCCACGATAGTCATTGAAGCGGAACTGTGAAAACATATTACTACTAAAATTAAATTAAAAAGAACATGAAGCCTCTAATACATAGTATTTATTTAATTTGAATTGCGTCATCAAAATAAAATAGACACAAAAATATCATTACTTTTGGAGGGTGTGATCAGCGCGACTATAATAAACGTTAACTGTCTATAAAATAGACACAAAAAATATCAAATTAAATAATTTTACGCAAGTTCGTATGCGATTAATTGGACCAGACAATGACTTTCTAAAATTTAGACGGATACACGTTTTTCATTGGCCAACCTTTATTAAGTATAACCAGAAAAAAAATGAAAAAAGGAGGAAAAGAGCATATTCGAACTAAAATATCGAATATGATAAAATGGTTTTTTTGAGCTACTAAAGGTGCCTCCAATGGTAAAAATTAGTTTCTAGTTTTTTATATGCCATTTTATTTTGGGAACTCATTTAATTTTATCCTCTAATAGTGGAAATTAGCTTCTAGTTTGAGGGTCCCTTTATAATACAAAAAGAAAACATTAGAATAGAGGAAAAGAAAAAGAAAAAATACAAAAAGTAATATGGGTCCCACAAGAAACTAGTTTATATTTAAGAACTAGTTTTTTTTTTTTTTGTGGTGGGTCCCATGAGAAGCTAGTTTTTAAAATCTCCAATGGTGATTTCTATTTTTTGAAAACTAAAAATTAGCACCATTGGAGGCACCATAATGATTATGGTGGTTTAAGAGAAGTCACAATAGAATCGATTATTTATGAAACCCTTCGGTACAATAATGCACAGTTAGGACCATTGTAGTGTAGGTTTTGATTAAAAATTGGATAAAATATGCGAAAAGGCATATTGATGAGAGAAGCGCCATTTTGGTCACTTTTATGTACCATTGTAGATTTATATGAAGTTTAAAAATAGAGATTGTCTCATGCCTAGTTTATTCGCAATTAGTGTGCATTGAGTTAATTTGTTTTAATATCATACTTGACGACAGAGTTGAAATCGTCCTTGAAAAATTAGTTCTAGACAGAATAATTTGATTGTTGAAAAAACGGCTAAAAACATGAGATTGTTATTTAACTAATGGACATGTTTTTCTTGAGAAATTTTGTAGGACGTGGTCGTTTAATTATTATTTATTGTGTCTACATTGAGTAATGAAAATGGTCAAAACTATATGTTGATTTTGCATTCATGTTCTGATCATGTGTGACCCACGCGAGGTTAGGTATGTGATTTTACAAATCTCTGTGTGATTATGTTATTTTAATTCTAGAGTTAGGCAGATGGTTCGAACTTAGCTTCTATTAATTGATCATGATCTATTTTTTCCTTTTCATGTTTTTGCTTCGATTGAATGCATAATTGTGATAATCAATTTTGCATGATTTATCGTGTAAGTTTGAGATCAAAAGATGATATTAATACTTGAATTTGAACATAGAATATATGAACATGCTTTTTAATTGTAGCCACATGGTCTTGAGATCAATTTGTGAAGACTTCTAATCTTATTGGAATTGCATGCAACCTATTAATTATTGCAAATAATATTTGAATTAGGTTTAGGTTGTTGGTGTGATTGATTGATTGATTTTTTAACCTTTTTCATTTCATGAGTCCATTGAAATGTCCTTTATTTGAATATCTTAAATCTCTTCTTCAAAATAAAAAGTGAAATAGGATGCTGGGTTAGGCCAGTAGAAAAATCAATTGGAGATTTCTAAAGCCCAATTAGAACTCATTAATTGTTTAAAGCCCAATTGTATCGAACTGTAAATTCTCTCTCTCTCTTTCTCTCTCCACTCTTATACTTGCTCTGGAAAATCCCCTAAAACTTTTTTCGCTCTACTCGAAATCTTGAGTTGAAACGACACTAAATTGCGATGGGTTCCGGTAATGCGATGACTCTGGGTTTTGATCCTTTTTTCACTATTGATGCCCTTGTTTCTAATTGTGTGATAATGTGGTGCAGATGCTGATATGGAGGATTACGGGTTTGAGTATTCCGACGAGGAGCCTGAGGAACAGGATGTTGATATTGAAAATCAGTATTACAACTCTAAAGGTACGATTATGTTTCTCATATTAACCCCCTTTTTTTTTCTTTTCTATCATTTTGGTGACTTGTTTCGTGAATTTTTGTATACTAACTTGCCCTATATCTGCGTAATTCTTTAGCCGGACTTTTCTCTCCCCTCTGTTGTTTTATTTTAATGTTTAAACGCAGAATACCTTTTCTGATGTTCTTGCTTTTGCTTAATTGTTTGTGTGTACAGCATTAACATGTTTTCTTTTTGGGCACTTAATCGCACTATGCCCTCTTACATTTATTTGTATTGGGGAATTTGGGGGTAGGGGGACTTGGTTAATGACTTGCATTTGCTTATTTTTTAGTAGAATTTGCTAATTTGTTTAGTCATGGTTATATTTAGGATGGCCATAATGGACGTGCATCATTAGTTATGTTTGTAAATGTTTACACGAATGGTCTTCTTTCATATAGGCTTAGTAGAAACAGACCCTGAAGCAGCACTTGAAGGTTTTGCAGAAGTGGTGCGTATGGAACCAGAAAAGGCTGAATGGTAATTGATCCGATGTTGTTGATTGGTAGAGGAGATCCCTGTTGTTCTTAACACTCTCCATCTTGTATTAATCATCATCCTTCATTGTTGGTTTCTTGTTTTTCGTCAGGGGATTTAAAGCTCTGAAACAAACTGTTAAGCTTTACTATAAGCTTGGAAGGTACAAGGAAATGATGGATGCCTACAGGGACATGTTAACTTACATCAAGTCTGCAGTCACTCGAAATTACAGTGAAAAATGCATAAACAATATCATGGATTTTATCTCTGGATCTGCCGGTCAGAACTTCAGTCTGCTGCAAGAGTTTTACCAAACCACCCTGAAGGCCCTTGAAGAGGCAAAGAATGAGGTGAAGAGTTGTTTTGGTTTGAATTAACTTTTATTTATTTTATTCATCTTTTTTCGTTTGTGGAGAACCCTCATGTTATTTTTTGTTTTGCTACAGAGGCTATGGTTCAAGACGAATCTAAAATTGTGTAAAATATGGTTTGATATTGGCGAATATGGGCGGATGAGTAAGGTATTTTTGAAGGATGCAAATTAATACACTCGATTCAGAATGTTTTTTATTTGAAATGATTCTTTTTCAGATTCTGAAGGAGCTTCATAAATCTTGTCAAAAAGAAGATGGTACTGATGATCAGAAGAAAGGCACACAATTGTTGGAAGTGTATGCAATTGAAATCCAGATGTACACTGAAACTAAAAACAACAAAAAACTGAAGGTACGTTACATATTTCTACTTTCTGAGTAAAAATTATGCTCATGATTTAAAATATTGCCTTTTTTGGTCCTCTAGTTTAATCATTGCTCTGATTTTTTTTCCAGGAATTATATCAAAAAGCACTATCTGTTAAATCTGCAATCCCTCATCCAAGAATCATGGGTATTATTCGTGAATGTGGTGGAAAAATGCATATGGCAGAGCGACAATGGCCAGATGCAGCCACTGATTTCTTTGAAGCTTTTAAAAACTATGATGAAGCTGGGAACCAGAGGCGCATCCAGTGTCTCAAGTATGCTTTCTCTTAATGATTTCTTTTACGACTTTTTTGGATGGATGGATGATACTACTCTGTATTCATCTTCCTCCGAGAATACTCATTTTCATGCAAATACATTAATATTGCTAGATGATGCTAGACTTAAGTTATATTTGCCTCTTTTGCATATCTAGGATAATTGTGTGACATGCAGATTCCAGTTCAAATGTTTAGTTAGATATGTGTGTATATTGATTACTACCACATATTTAGAGACATATAGGTTGTGCTTGGTGTATTGTCTTCACAAATATATCCTTATATTTTTATATTTTGTGTCTGATGAATAATGATTGACCTATCTAATTGACATAATAGTTTTTCTATATTGAGTTAAGTTAGACGTGCCTTGATATTTTTAATCATAAAAGGTTGGAGAACTTCCGTGGAAGAAGCTCTTATCCCATGTTGTTATCTGATGGCTTACTCAGCAACTGTCATCAATGCCAATTCGAACGTAAAACACTGTGAATTGCTACTTTTGGCATATCTAGGCTATGGCTGGGCTGGGATACCTTGATAGGTGTATGCTCAAGTCATCTTCTTGCTGGATGAGGCTATATGATGAATGGTTCCCCCTGAATTAATTTTATCGACTTTGGGTCATGCAGTTGATGTATTTTTTTGAAATTGCATCATAAATATCCTTATAATTTAATTTTAATCTGCTCATTGAACTCAATCAAGTGGTCGCTACATGTCAGGTACTTGGTTCTGGCAAATATGCTGATGGAATCAGAAGTTAATCCATTTGATGGTCAAGAAGCAAAGCCGTAAGTTATTTAATGAATTTTAGCATCTCAATGCTTTTAAGTTTTCTGTATTAGAAATTTGTTGGGCTCAAGTGTATATTTTAGATCTCAGCTTAGTTGCCTACTTGCCTATCTTGTTTTGTAGATACAAAAATGATCCTGAGATTCTAGCAATGACAAACCTTATCGCAGCATACCAAAGGAATGAGATTTTGGAGTTTGAAAAAATTTTGAAGGTATGCTTTTGCCAAAACATGTTATTGGTCTCAAGACTTTTCAATCCTTCATAAACTTATGAGCATAAACTGTATGTGATGGAAATGTTGCAGAGTAACAGGAGGACAATTATGGACGATCCATTTATTCGCAATTACATTGAGGATCTCTTAAAGAATGTGAGAACACAAGTGTTGCTTAAACTCATCAAGCCTTACACAAGGATTCGGATCCCCTTCATATCAAAGGTAAAATCAAGTGTTTTGTGCTTAGCAAGGAAACTCTCTCTCTCCCTAGTTTCTGTTTGGTACTCCCTCTGTCCCACTAAACATGACACCCTTTCCATTTTGAGTTGTCCCATTAGTAATGGCACAAGCTTAAAAGGGAAATAAATTTGCCTTCAAAAAATTAGTCAACAAAAGTGGCCACACCACTTTACACACAAAATAGGGTGCCATGTTTAGTGGGATGGAGGGAGTATGTTTCTATATCCTGGAAAGAGTTGAAAAGAAAGGGAAACAGTAAGGACAGTAAAATCTACTTGTTAAGATATTTATTAAAGCAGAAAAATATTTCACTTCAAAGTTAAATTCTTGTTGACAGAAAGATTTATAAGGGTGCTACAGATACTAGCAATCTTTAGTTTCAGTATTAGTTCTGCATTTATCAAGCAAATGTTAAATTTTAACTTTTTGTCATCAAATACCATTTAAATTTAATAATAATTTGCGGCATGCAGGAGCTTAATGTCCCAGAGAAAGATGTTGAAGAGTTGTTGGTGTCGCTCATTTTGGATAATCGGATTACTGGGCACATTGATCAAGTGAATCGGCTGTTAGAGCGTGGTGACAGGTTGAGCTATTAATTTGACCTCAACCTTATTTTATTACTTTTTACTTTAATCTTTGTTTAGCATATATATGAAATGGAGACGTTATGTTATGGGTTGCAGGTCAAAAGGAATGAAGAAGTACACTGCAATCGACAAATGGAACACACAGCTGAAATCACTGTATCAAACTGTTGGGAACCGAGTATGTTGAGAGAGAAGAGAGAGGGAGCTGCTACGCTACTTAGCCACAAACGTATAGAATTTATGATGCCGAGCAAGTTTTCAAGTGTCTGGTTTTGGGATCTGCTGCTGTAAAAGTAGTATTACTGTGTATTAGTAAGCATATTGCGAGAGTACGTACATCCTCATTCTTCTCCTCTCTTTTGAAAAATAGATTTTGGCCTGCAATGAACTACATTTTCATCACTAGTATATGTTTCTAGTTTGCCTCCTTGAATTTCTCATGTTTAGTTAGTTTTATTCAAGTTTTGCCTCTTAGCACGTGTGTCCTTGATTCACAAGCCACAAGAGAAATCGACACATATTTAGTTTGTTTTATTTAGGTTTGCCTCTTAAGCCAAATGAGAAGAGTTGATCTTCTATGTTATTATACAACTCCAAATCCGAAATGGAAAAGCTTGTGTTCATCTACTCCAAATAGGTGAAATTTAATCTTCTAAGTTATTATACAATTCCAAATCCCCCCCAAAAAAAGCTTGTGTTCATCTACTCCAAATTGGTTCACTGATTCGTAGTTGAGATTTATTAATCTCTATTAGAAAATATAATCACAATTAAGATTTAATTAGAGCAGATGCAGGGTAGAGTCCGTGGTCACCTTTTGCAATGTCATTGAGGAGGCCAAGCATTCAGGTGGGAGCTCATTGAGATCAAAAGTGAACATCTTAGCTCCACCTTGGCAGTGCCGCCTATGGCCGCCCAGAGCCTGCCCTTTCGCAAACACTTTGTAGCACAATGTGCAACGATGCACTGTGGCAACAACCGCATCATCAAGGGTTCCGATTCCACTGTCTGTCGTCGTAGCTTTGTGATGCTCCTTGGTGTTGTGGTGGGCCTTGTGGCCTCCCAATGCTTGGTAGCTACTAAAAGACCTGCTGCATATGTTGCATCTGTGGTGCTTTGCTGGCAATGGCATCTTGCAACACAAATCTTTCCCATTTCTCTCACCTGAATCCAACTTCCTCTTCTTTGGTGGAAGATTCTCTGCTGCTAGTTCATCGTCAGACGTCGTAGGCCACTGATGATGAGCGCGGGCCCCCCTCGTCCTCCTGCCTGTTTTCGACCATCCGGGCAGTTTCGGGTTGGAATGACATCCCTCCAGCTCCATTCTTTGTCGTATCAAAATTTTATGTGTTTTAATGCTGAAACAACTTATGGAAGCAACAATGTTGCTGAGAAGTGGATGGATTAGAAGGAGATATATTAATTATCTGAGCAGTCTAAAGGGGATTACAAGATTGTGATATTTCTCTATAGAAGGGAAGCTGATGTTACTAACCAAAGGGTGTAACGGATTGAGTGTTGCCACTTAATTTAATACACCACATTCATTAAAGATTAATGAGATTTCAACTCCGGAGAGTAGCTAATTAAGCAGCCTTCAGTTTCTTCAGAGTTGTTTCAGCATAATTTATATGTTATACTACTAGCCTTAAATTTGCACCCTTTTGTAACTTGTAATCTGGTTGTGGTATAATTATGTAGACTTGCATGGGAATTGTCTTTGCAAGTAAGATTGGAACCACATAATCTTGTTTCTAATTAAATAAATAATAATCTTGCAATGCCCATTTGGTTTAAAATCTTGTTCCATCTAAATTCAAATTTCCAATATTGTTATGAATATGTTTCGGGAATCTCGTGCAAGAAAAGATTGATAGCACATACACACTTTTTTTCTGAATAGATTTACAAGACAACTAAATTAAGTAGGCAAACACAATATATAATAATTGTGGTAAAACAAGTAATTAAGTAGGCAAGATATATATAATAGTAGTAGTAGTAGTAAGATACAAGGTGGTAAGAGTTGTTTATGTTTACAAGTGATCCATCCATGAAAGCAAAGCAACAACGATAGTAGGAGAGTAACATAATTATTAATTTATTATATTTCCATAAAACTCCAACTTTCTTTCAGTTTCGTGTGATTCTCAACTTGTTAGAGAATGGAACATTTGGATGGCCTACGCCCGCCGTTTCTGCTCGCATTCCCATTGCTAGAGCTTTTCTCCATATCTCCTCTGCTTGATTTACTCCTTTGTTGCCGCTTTCTGCATTTTTACTCGGTTCACATTTCCACACCCAAAAGAAAATAACAAAAACAGTAACACAAGTCATGACAAGTCATGGAGGTTAAGGTAAGTTTGGGAATATTTTATATGGTAAAGAATGAGAGACATCGGTATAAATATAGATAATTTCTATGAGGATGTCTTCATGTGAGGACGCATGGAGACCATTATCAATTATAAAATCAAAACACTTAATTAGAATTTACTAATTAAGTATGATCTCCACGCATCCTCATATAAAGACGTACTCACATAAGTTTTTGTGTACTAAATGACACTCATTCCCAATTACCCAATAAAAAGATGCGCATAAAAGTTGGTAAATTGTAGAACAGCTCTGACTTCACCAAGTGTAGCACACATAAAATTGTGGGAAGAAATATGAAAACTAATTGCATAACCTCGTAGTGGGAAATATATCCTTCGTTTCTCTCATTTTTGGTTTAAGGATCATTGTTTCCATCTTCATTCTGTGAGATTCTCAACCTGATTTTCGACTATCAAAGTAAGTGGGATTAGGTTTCATAAAAACGTTTTTTAATTTGAAAAAGATCGACACTGACGAGTTTAAGAGGTGTAAAAGCTTGATAAAATCATGTTGGTACAAATTAAATTAAATTTATTAATTTCAAATTCTCCTACGAAACTGAAAACGGCAGGTCCCAAACTGCCAGCCGCTGTACCGGGACGTAATAGGAAGACAAAACAAAACAGGCTGTCTGAAGTTTTTGGTGGTGGAAAAGAAATGGCGTGTAGAAAAGTTTAGGAAATTATATGTTATGATGTTGATTATAAGTGCACGTCAGAAAAATACAAGTAAAGAGTTTAGAGACAATTAATTACCTTGATTTTCTAGAAAGTGATCAAATACACACAACGCAATGGTGGTTTATTGAAAGGGCAATAAGAAGAGAACTCCATAATCGAGGCATCAGAGAAATCGCAAGATAGAAAGAATTGAATAGGCAAGAGCCCCTCATTGGGAACAACTCAAGAAAATACAAAGGATTCTTACTCGTAATATATAATCCGTCCAAGAATCGAATCGATACCTTCAAACGTGTGAAAGGAACAAGATGCCCAGAAACCATAATCAAGGAAAGTGAATAGGATCAGAAGCAATAATGCAAACCCCCACGTGGAGGTGGAATCAGAACAAAAACTTGTACTTTATTCTAGCCTAGGTAAAGTGGATATCGAAACAAAATCTAAATCAGAATCTTGTCACTTTGGCATAAAACCAATCTATTGAGGTTTCAGGAAAGAGCTAGGTTCCAACGGCATTACCAGTTAGAGAAAGAGAGAGACGAGAAATTTTAGTGAAGAATTACACCCGATTTATACAAATATAGCATACTAACCCACACTCCAGAAAATCATGGCAATGCAACGATGCATCTAGGCTCTGAAACTTGTCGTTTCCATTTAGCTAGTAAATCCAGTCAAGGAAGATATTGTTAACCTGCCTAGCTACCATACAGATTAAGATTTTTGTGGAGATGTCTGCTTTTTAACCTGAGCGAAAAGATAATGAAGTAGTTAAAAACTTAGTAATCTATCTTGCAAGCTTACATTGAAGGAAGAAAATTGGAGTTCAGACTATTTGACAATGTTTCGATCTCTAGAAATGGGGTTTAATCTAAGGCTTTATTTGGGTCCCTTATTCGATGTAAGAAAACAAAGTCAACAAATTGGAATGTCAACAAATTCTCCACTGATGGAAAAATATCAAAGCACAAAGTTCTCCAAATGTTCTAGACACAAAATATTGAAGGAAAATAGATTCAAAGGCTAACAACCCAAGATACTAAAATAAGGGACACAAAAAACAAGCATATACTGAGAACAGCACTTTGAAACAATGCAAACAGGAAAAACAGGTAAGCACCCAAACAACGAAGCTAATAATGTCAAAAGCACATCTAGCAGAAACAGAAATCTCATCCAACTTAATCTGCCCTGTTTCATTTTTTGGTCAATCTTCATACTTAAAATTTTAACTTGGGAGTTGGTCAGTTTCTCACTTGGCCATCATGACCTTGACGAACTCCTCGTAGTTGATCTGGCCATCACCATCCACATCGGCCTCACGGATCATCTCATCAACTTCCTCATCAGTTAGCTTCTCCCCAAGATTTGTCATCACGTGGCGGAGCTCAGCTGCAGAGATGAAACCATTCTGGTCCTTGTCGAAAACCCTGAAAGCTTCCTTGAGTTCCTCCTCAGAATCAGTGTCCTTCATCTTGCGAGCCATCAGGTTGAGGAACTCTGGGAAGTCAATCGTCCCATTACCATCAGCATCAACCTCATTAATCATATCCTGGAGCTCAGCCTCGGTCGGGTTCTGTCCCAGAGAACGCATCACAGTCCCCAACTCCTTTGTGGTGATGCAACCTATCAATCAGTTTTTCCAGAAAAAAGTATAAGAAAGGAGGAAGTCACAAAGTTAGAGAAAACTTTAACCCAATAGCTGCACGAGCAAGTGTGGCAAAGATGATACTCCAACTTTTCTACCCAAAACAACTACATTAACTTAGTCGAACAAATGTGCAACACAATCCAAGTTTAAGCATACCACAACTCTCACAAATCAGCCAAAACATATTCTATACTGATCTCGTGCTCTAGTTTTAAGTTATACAAGAACCATCAATAAAGGCGACAGTATCTCAACAAGTATGAGAGTAGTTCACATCTCTACCAACCACTGTAAGATCAAAATGTGTAGCACAAAGCATTCATTTGCTTGCCAGATGGTCTTAAGCAGAAATGTCGACCATTTCTCCGGTGAAATAAAGGCAACAGGCGATCCAATCTGAAATGCTACCAAAATTTGGGAACCATAAATGGCACAAACACTACCACATAACACAACTAAAAAAATCCAGCTCAAATTAGTGCAGAACACAGCTAGATTTGATCGATGTAGTGCTCAAGGTGGCGCATCTTGTGCACCAGCAATCATTCAAAAAGAAAGGAAAAAACAAATCAGGAACACACACTCTCAATGAAAATATAGAGAGAAAGAAAAAACCCTAAGCGCGAGGAAAATCCATTTCCATATCATATCATATTAACAAAAATCGCAACCACGAATCTCCACCAATAACGGCAATAAAAGACCGCAAAACTCCACAAACCACAGCCGAAAAATAAAGCGAGCGAATTGCGATCTATATTTCTCGCGAAAAACCAACACAGATCACGATAACATTGACAAACAAAGCGGTGACCCGAGCCAAAAGACGCTAAGAAATTAACAGCATTTAACAAGAAAATAGATCTGCGCAGAAACAGATCGAACGCGAAAAGACACCAAAAGATTGCATCAAGATATGAAAATTAATGAGAGGGGATCGAGATGCATATTGAAATTAGATCACTGACCGTCGCCATCCTTGTCGAATAGCGAGAAGGCTTCCTTGAATTCAGAGATCTGTTCGTCGGTGAGCTGAACCGCCATCTCTTCTCCTCACAAAGATTTCTGCTGTAAGGCGATACTACAAAATCAGTGTCGAATTGGTGTAGAGAGAGAGAGAGAGAGAGAGAGAGCGAGAGAGCGCGTCAACGAAGAAAATGAAGGGAAAGCGTGGGGCTATTATATAAAATCGGCTTGGAAGAGGGGTTGGGATTCTTTTTCATTTTATTTTTATTTTTATCTTTTTTGCTTTTATTTTCATTCTATAATATTTTACAGCTACTTTGAACAGCAAAGACAAATTCTTTTCTTGCTTTTCCCATTCAAGAATTTATACTTTTCTTCTTTTACTAATATATTCGGTTCTCTCATTTCCTTTATTTTGCAATTTAATAGTGTTAATTTTATTTACTTTGATAGTCCAATTAAAAATCTCTTTATCTTTTAGACTTTAATGGATCCAGAAATTAATGACAAACAAGGAAACGTAGAGATGATTTTCCCATTCAAGCTTGGATATACAAAAATCATAATATACCATGTACTAAAACAATTAAAGATGAAAGTGAATTTTCACTTGAGAAGTTTGCTTCGTATAATATACCCCCTCTCTATATACATTTAGCTCGAATTAGATTTGGGTTATTTAGGAAGATACATTTATGTCTACTTCAATTATTATTGAACCATAAGCAATGTTTTATCAACTTCAAAATTGTATCTCGAGTCCAGTCCGATTATTTTTGAATCTTTAACTATTATAGATTCAATAGCCAAAGTAAATAAATTTAAAAAACAGATTTTCTTCTAACAACACGCGTTATTATGTAGCACCCGTATGTTTTTATTTTGCATCAATACATGATTTGACATATATTACATGGAAGATATATCAATGAACAATATATACTTTTGTACTTTGTATTGGCAAATTGGTAAAATTATGTAGATAGTTTTTGATATTGTGGTGGAAGAAGCATTGATAAATAAGACAAAAAACTCGTGTACGGACGAATATAACGTATGGGTGAATAAAAATAACAATTACTATACAAATAGTGGTCATTATTCTTTTATCTTATGTAAAATTCCAATTATTTTCGTAAAAGTGATTATTGTCACGGAGATTGGATCGGGTCCAAATTGAACTAAATCTGTCCACACAATAATCCACCTCAATAAACAAATTAGTTATGAAGTGGACTCCTATACATCTGTATCACAATATAAAAATTCAATATATATTCCCTTTCTACCTCCATCACACTTGATTACAAGTGATGTATATATACATCGAAGATACGGGAGTTTTTGCCATTAGTTATAAGTCTCTCTTCTTTTTATACTTCTTTCTTTTGTAGGGTGGGGGGATGGGGTTGAACAATGGAGCCAATTAGTACGCAACAATGAATTTTGTTCGAATATCTGCAAACATTTTGAGTAGATATAAGATAAAAGTTTATACTATTTAACTTTGGTCCAATCTTCATGGCATTTTAACTTCATATTTGAAAATTTATGTATATGACTTGATATTTGCTCCGTTAATTTTAATTCGCTGACGAAATTATGACTAAGATTAATGAACGCTAATATGGATAATTAATTTTGACATGTAATAACAGCATCACTTGATTTTCTTATTTAAATAAAATACGTCTACGAAGTATTTAATGCATGTAGATGTTTCAAATATCATACTATAAATGTGAAAAAAGATTGGAATGTTGGATCATATTTATAATTTTTAAAATATCAAACCAAAATATTATCACTCAAATATCATGGCAAAGTTGAATATATATTAGTCCTAAATATATATAATTATCAACGATAACGATCACATTTGCAAAATTATACTTAAAACATTGGGTTCAAAGGCTCACTCACTCAAACATTGATGCCGTGTAAATGTAGAGAAAATAAAATATCATGCTTACATGCCAGACTAATAGATTCCAGCTAAGGTGTATCAAAGACTCTAATAGTAATAGTCATCATTAATCTTCGAACCTTTCTTTTTTCTCTTTTGCCGACCTAGGTTAGATTCTCAACTTTCTAAAGTGGAGCTTAACTGCTACAGTTACGATTATTTCAATTCGCAAATTTGACACCCATGAACCAATTGAACTGTTCATAGGGACAATTATTTTAATTCATTATTTTTGTTGGATATTGTTTATCCAAAAAGTAGCATTTACTATGAGTGCTAAACAAGATTGATAAAACATAAGATTGTGTGTTTGAAGTATAAAATTGTCAAACTAGTTCAAAATTAAGTAATATATCATGGAACTAAATATTAGAGTAGCTTGGATTATCTTTATCAATCAATCTTATTATAGAAAGTAAACACTACCTAAATAAATTAAAATTTATATATAAAAATTATACTCCCTACGGCCACGAAGATAATGTACTTTTTGCCATTATGGGACGTCCACAAAAATTATGCACTCTATTTGTGGAAATGGTCTCACACTTTATTTCACTTTATTACCCTTACTTTAATATTTATTTTACATCACTTTTACACTTTCCAATAACTTTATATGGGACTCATTCTCCACTAACACTACTTTTACATTTAATGGAGTAATGTTTTTTTGTGGAACTCATACTCCACTACAACTAAAGTAACTACATTTTATTAAAACTCGCACCGAGTCAAACGATGCATTATCTTCGTGGACGGAGGGAGTATATATATAGATATAGAATAAGGTTCAAGCGAGTATAATTTTTAATGTGAGAATATATAACAAAAAAAAATCATGAATCCATCATGAAAGTTGATGAATATCCGTAGGGAAAGTTTGTGAATAGAAAAATACTACAAAATTTTTACTGAATTCGAATCACATGAGCCACGACAATTCTGTTTTTTCTATTTTTTTTTTATTCACAATCTTTTTCGATGTATTCATGATTTTTATGGTTTCGTTGTTATTCTGTTAAAAACGGTTTTTAAACCTCTTCATATAAGGGTTGGTTATAAAAATCTTAAGTACCGTAAGAACCTAAAAACTGTAAACGTCGCAGTGAAAATAATTACACCCATTTTTTTTTCACCCAGCATGAGTTCGATAATTTTGGACTTATTCAGAAAAGGAAGAGACTCGATCGATCGTTTAAAATAGCTGCAAAACCAAATTAACCGGAATTTCTATCACGGTTAGGCAAAACGAACCATATATATATAATCTCAATTTTCAATTTTGTAGTGGAGTATCTTCAAAACTGTCATATCATGTATTTCCTCACATATATATTTTTAAGGTTCAAGCATACATGACATGTTAGTTTCATCCTCGAGGTAGGTAAATAATGATGATCCAGCATGGTTAGTGTTGGAAATTTTGATAAATAGCTTAAGTAAAATTATAATTAATTATGATAATTTCATCTTGAACTAATGGAATCAAATTATATATTTTGGATCTATATTTTTTTGTAGATTAATTTATTGTATTTACTTGTTCAAATTCATTAATTAATAAATGGATAAGTAATTAATGCACGAAGGAAACTATTTTATGTAAAATGCTATCCACATTGAAAAAACAAGAAAGTGTTAAGCTATTTAAAAGGGGCTCTCCATCATAAAGGAGCAATCAAGTGTGCTCCTCTACGATGCACCCTAATGAGTTTTAATTAGCCTTTTAAAGCTAAAATCCGAATCCTACAAGGAAGGCGCGAGGCCGAGCACTTGTCGCATTGGGCGCTTTAAAAGCGCACTTATGCTTCAGAGCAAGGGCCTCTTCAATTTCGAAGCAGTGGGTGTCTCTTCCCCCCAACCAATGCCATCAGTTTGAATGGGTCCTTTACAGACTATAAATAGCCCCCTGTTGGTATGAACCGAACCTGTTCGTGTTTGTTCAATCCAAAATAGTGCACCTCTTCAATTGCGAAGCAGTGAGTATCTCTTCCGCGCAACCAATGCATCAATTCGAATGGGTCCTTTACAGGCTATAAATAGCCCCCCTGCAAGTGGTTCAGTATGTTGGGTCCCGGAGGGCGACTGAACTGGTGTATGGGGGGGGGGAATACACCAGTGGGTATTTTTCGTAAAAGCTTACAAGGCACACAAAGTTCAGTTTTAAAACAAGCTGAGAGACTGGGACTGAGATATGTTCAGTCTGGGTAACTTCAGTATGAAAAAACTGGTCGTCAAACTGAAGTTCAAAGAAAGGTTCAGTCTTGAGTTTAAAACAGAGGAGAGTTATGAATCTTACTAACTATCCGAAGATTGGTTAGTTAGACTAATAACTCCGCAGCGGAAAATTAATTAA
>JAYJMF010000036.1:3089575-3104446 GCA_036873715.1 Salvia sclarea | reverse complement strand
TATATATATATAGGGTGGGGATCTACTAGGATCCCTCCCGAAATTGTTAACTAGGATCAAAGCATTATTTTAATTTTGAAAAAGCATTACGTTGTATGTGAAAAAGCATTAGAATCAGTGAAAGCATTATACAACACATCAAAAAGCATAATAGTTAAAAAACATTATCTAATACATACGAAAGCATTTCAAATTTGGAAAATCAATCTGGACCGTCCATCAATTATTAGAGTTATTCTTTGTCAGTTCGTGAATGCTAGTGATTCTTTGGTATTATTATTGCAAATTTGCAACTTAAGGTTACAAGGTGAAGGTCATAGATAGGTAAAAAATTGTAGAATCAATAATAATTTGGTGAACAGAGTGGTTTTTGTGTCTAAAATATTTTCCCACGTTCCAACGTTATTATACATTTCCACGAATATTAAAAGGAAATGGGTCAACAAACAGAAAACGAGTTTTCGAACTCATTTACTCGAACCATCCGGTTCTGTTAGCTCCAACTAACCGCCTAGGGCTCAATTCCACGACCAAATCAAGGTTTGCTTTAGTCGTCCCCAATTTCAATTTTTTGCATTTTCTAGTTAGTAGATGATTGGAATTCTCAGGGCCCTATTCTAATTTTCTGAATAGCTCGAACACTAGTGTGGACGTTTGATAATTGTTATGTGAAGCTGCGTTAATGGAACGATCGCATCATGTGGAAGCGGGGAGTCTCGAAGCTTCTCTGCTTCAAATGATCAGCGATCACCATCATGCCGCGATTGAGCTGCGGGAACGAACTGGTCAGTTTTAATTATCCCCAATTTATTATTTATTTCATGACGTCATGTAACGAGTATTATCACTGTATGTGTGTTTCGTAGCTTCAACTTAAACTTTCAACTCTAATTGAGTATTTTGTTTTTGCTGGAAATTATGGTTAATTTTGGAGTTAGATCTTTAAGTATAGTTTGACTTTCGGGGACAATTGTGATTAGTTTTCAAGTTGAATTGGTATTTGCTTGTGCTTCAAATGATGGTTGAACTTGAAATTAGAGTTTGAACTTTAAGGGAACTTTTTTTTTTCCTCCTGAGATTGTGATTTAGTTATCAAGTTGAGTTTCTTATTTGCTCTTGCACTAAGTGTTTCTGCTGGATAAACTTTAGAGAAAGCGAAGAAAGAAGCTATTCGGACTGCAATCCGTGTGTCGGATCTGCTTGTCAAATCCGTTGATGGTGGCGTGCGGGAGGTCTTCATCAATGAAGAGCGAATTGATAAGGAAATTCAAGCATTGGCAAAAAGTATTGTGCGATTCTCAAAGCAGAACGATCAGTGGCTTGCATCATCTCATGCTCTCAACACTGCTGCCAAGGTCAGTTAGTGAACTATCTGTGGCTTGTTATTTTAACACACGAATACACAGTGGTTCATGCAATGTGTATCTTGATTTGAGCTGTTTAATTATTAGTATAAATAATGATTAAAAATGGTTTACACACTGCTGCTTCATGTTAGTGTGTGGCTTGACGTATTGATATTTGTAACCTTTTCAATATGTAGTCTTGGTATAAGTGTTATTGCTGGTGTTGTAACTTAGACTTGTTAGGGAAGATCCATTTCATAAACATCGTCTAAGGGGTGACAAACTTTTGTCTTTCTTGTTTCGACTTAACCAGGTTTGGATGTCTCAAAGGTTTTAGGAAGTTGTTTGAAAATGTTTTAGCTTAAAACTAACATTTTGAAGTTACTTCAACAAGTAGCTTATGGTTTTTTTGGCATTTGCTGAGAACCAAAACTGAAACATGACTTCTTTTTTTTCTCGTATGTGTCAACAGGAAATCGGAGATTTCGAGAATTGGATGAAGACAATGGAGCTTGACTGTAAAAGCATTAGTGCTGCAATCTGTAACATTTACCAAACATGATCTTAAATGCTATATTTGATTGCATAATTGTCCAAGACACCATGAGTGTAATTGAGAAGAAAAAAGAATGAATGAATTGTTCATAAAAAAGAAATCTGTGTGGCAACGAGTCCATTTTATTTTACATTGTCAGGTTCTGTCATTCTGAGCACCCTAATAATCAGTGTTTCAATGATAACAATCTTGAAGCAGGTTGCTTTATCTCTTCTAGAAGTTTCTTGTCAAAGCCTGACATGACATGCTTCAGCAATCTGAATCAGTGTCTGAACTGGGTAGGTATACTACTCTGGAGAAGGACATCGTTGATTGAAGAAGCTGCAAATATAAGCACCAAGTATAGGTTAATTATGGACTACTTTCTGAAAAAACCGAACTTGGGAAAGTTTCAATGATGCCTGAAATCGAGAATTCCATGTCTGGAATACTGAATCACCTCTTGATTCCACCTGTAATAAGCAGTGTATCAATCATGCAGCATCGAACATGTTCACCAATAATCACCACAGGAGCACTGGTTATCCACAAATCTATGAAACCGGCTGTTATCTCTCACAATAATCTCTCTACCAACAATTCTCGATATGAACTTGATAGCGCTGTGACAATCGACACAGATCCTAAGATTCTTTGTGATCCTTATCGGGATGCCCGGAGGAAGCGCAATGAGGCCAAAGGCGAGCGCCAGCTTCTCACTGTGGTACCACACCTCCGACTCCTTCTCCTCATCCTCCAAATCGTACAGAGCCATCTTCGTATCAGGTATGTATCCAGCAGCCTTCAGATCGAGCCTAAGTTTACGTAGCATCGCTTGAATCTCAGCATTTCGACTATGTGATGCATCTTTCGCTTGAAAAACATGAACAACATTTCCAACAGATATCCAGCTGCATCCTGCCCCTTTCTTGATTCCAATCTCCTTCATCTCCTCCCTCACCTCGTTGGCCTCGTCCCACCTCCCCGCAGCAGCCAGCATGTTCGAGAGGACCACGTGGTTCCCGGAATCTTGTGGATCAAGCTTGAACAAATTCTCAGCCGCAACTTTGCCTAGCTCTGGTTTCCCATGCATTTTACAAGCACCTAGTAGAGCTCCCCATATGGAAATAGTAGGCCTAACTCTCATCTCCTTGATGGTTTCATAAGCCCGTTCGACCAGCCCGGCCCGGCCCAACATATCCACCACGCATGCGTAATGCTCGGACCGAGGCTCGACTCCATACCTCTCCCTCATGGAGCCGAACACCTCCATCCCGACCTCCACCATCCCGCCTCTACTGCAAGCGCTCAACACGCACACGAAGCTGACGTAGTTAGGCACCAAACCCTCAGAGTCCCTTCTTTTAACCATCTCCCCGAACACCTCCAATGCCATGTCCGCACGCCCCTGATGAGCGTATCCACCGAGCAATGCGTTCCAACACACCAAATTCCTCCTAGGCAACGAGTAGAAGACTCCCTCACAATCACCAATGCTCCCACATTTCGCGTACATGTCAACAAGAGCGCTCCCTACGAATATATTGTCATCAACACAAGCCTTTACTGCTAAGCTGTGGATAACTCTCCCTGTCTCGAGTGAGGCCAGGCTTGCGCACGCGCTGAGTACGCTGGAGACCATGAAATCCGTGGGCTCGACGTTTGCTCTCCTTATCTTGAGAAACAAGTCGCATGCCTTCTCTCCCATATCGTTCTGTTCGAACACGGCCAGCATAGAACCCCACGAGACTTTGTTACGCTCACTCATCTTGTCAAAGACTCTCTCCGAGAAGGTGACCTCGCCGCACTTGCCATAGAAGTCGACCAGCCCGTTTGAGACGGAGACGTCAGCCTCGTGCCCCCCTTTGATCAAATATCCATGCAACTGTCGCCCCTGCGCCAAGAACCGGCCGTCAGAGCACGCGTTTAGGAAAGCACAGAAGGAAATCGAATTCGGAGCAGCCTCACCGGATTCCAGAAGCTGCAGAAACCTACACATGCCCTCACGCGCCTTCCCGTTTAAAACTGCATTCGAGATGCTGGCGTTCCACATTGCGATGTTTCTCTGCGGCATTTCGTCGAACAGTTTGTCCGCGTCGCTCAGAAGCCTCGTCTTGCTGTACATGTCGAAGGCGCTGCAGGCGACGAAGGCATCGCCGATTAATACGAGCTTCACGGCGAGGGCGTGGAGCTGCTGGCCGATGAGCGGCGCGTGCAGTGCTGCCGCGGCTTTGAACAAGCAAGGGAATGTGAAATCGTTGGGTTGAATGCGCTGACGGCGCATTTTAGTGAAACTGGAGATGGCGGCAGCGAAATGGCCGTTTTGGACATCGCCGGCGATGAGGGAAGTAAAGGTGACGACGGAGCGGAAGTGGGGAGGGGTGAGGGAGAGGACGGCGCGGGCCGAGTCGGGGAGGTCGAGCTTGGAGTACATGTGGATGAGGTGGTTGGAGAGGAAGGAATCAAGGGAGACGCCTATGGTTTTGATGATTCGGGCGTGGGCGACGCGGCCCAGGCGGGGAGACTGGGCGCTGACGGCGGATTCCACCAGCATCGCCAGCGATTTCGGGCTGAGGAATGACATTTTCTCTCTGATTTTGCTGTCGCACTGCTCATTTAAGCTCGATACTTAGTGATTCGGACGTTTAAGTTGAAATAGGGTGATTGATGTTTTGCAGCGTCAGCCGCCATTGATGTAGGACTCCAGAGTTTCGAGCAGCCAAAACGGAGGGAAGTAATATTTCTTTCGTTTTAAATTAAAAAAAATTACAAAGAACTTTTAACCCAATTTAAATTAACCATGTTGGTAGTAGGAGTATTTGTTATTATCTCGCTTAACACTTGACAAAACCTTTTCCCAAAAAAATCAAATCGAAAAACAGAAACAATTGACGAAACCCTTTTCCAAATAAAACGAAAAACATAAACAATTGACAAAACCTTAATTTTAACATTACCATTACTAAAAAAATTAACATTACAATGACCAATAAACAAAGAATGGATTATATAATAATACTTGTTACATAACATATTTACTAACAAGTAACAACAGCTGCAAATAGATGTTTATTTTATATTGTTGATTAATTTTTGAAACAATATGTTTGATATAATTACAAATAGATATTTTTATTGATGAAAGAATTGCTAATAGAGATTCTATTTTAATTTAATGAAAAATATTGTTTTAAACTGGAAATTAAACAATTTATATATAATTTAAATAAAGTCGATGATATTTCGGAAACAAAATTAAAACTCAAAAACGTGGCGTGGGTTTCTCACTCAAAGCCCAATTTACGTCTATTGCAATTTTTTGTAATTGGACTGAAGCCCAACTAACAACATTATCAAAATTGGTAGACGTTTTGTTCAAGGTTAGCAGAAGATCAGAAAAAGCAATGGCGTCTGGAATCTCAATACTCATACTCGTTTCATCTCCAAAGTTTTAGTAGCAATGGCGGTTTCCTTGCTACGAGTCCCCCTTTCTCCATGGATTACATATTCAAGAGGCTGCTCACGAAACTACTACGGTTTCAAGCCGCTTAGAGTTTCATCTTTCTGCTTGTCAACCGCCGCCGCTACCGACTCTGAAGTTGTGTCGTCGGAGAAATGGGAGGCTATTCGCAAGAAGAAAGTGGTAATGCGCGTTGGCTACGTTGGCTCCGATTATAGAGGCATGTTCTTCTTAATTTATTCTTGTTTCTTTCTTCTTGTTGAGTTCTCTGTTTCTCATTTTTGGGTTTTGCTCTAATGTTGTGGCAGGATTGCAGATTCAGAGAAATGAACCTGATATATCCAGTGAGGAACTTCTCTTTCTCCTTTTTCTTTTCTTTTTTAATAATAAGCCAATATTCGTTGGGGGTGGGGGGTTTGAGACCTCACAATTGAAGAATTTAGAATTCAACGATATGATGTTAATCTCTGTTATGACTTCGAATAAAGATTCTTAATTTAGTACTATGCTAATGTTTGCTTGTTTGAAGTGTAATGGAACTTGTCTCTTACTCCAACAATTGGAGAAAATGCTGTTTTCTTTGCTGAAAACAATATGCGGTTGTTTAATACTGATAAACACTAACCATTGCCAATTTGTCTATCTTTGCTCCTTCTCTCCTATTGCCAGAAAGTCATTATCTTCGGTTGCTCGTTGCACTCAATATTGAACAAATTATCGTGTATTATCAGTAGATGCCATGGTTTTGACTCTTTATATTGAAAGTCATGTATGTTGCTATATTGGCACAGAAAAGGGACTCATTTAGTTTTGTTTGAAAATTGGAGGGGGTGAATTTGGTTTTATTCTAATGACATGGTGAGATGCTCATTTCTATGAATTCTCTGGTTCTCCGACTACCAAAAAACTATTCACTGTATTTGTATTTGACATGACTCAAGGTAGAAAGTAAAAAAGATTTCACTAAACCTCCATGCACAAAAAGATTTCACTAAACCTCCATGCACTTGCTCTGTAGCCATTGAAGGTGAACTAGAAAAGGCTATTTATAAAGTTGGAGGAATTAGAGAGAGCAATTTTGGGGATTTTACCAAAATCAGGTGGGCAAGAAGTAGCCGGACAGATAAAGGGGTAAGCTTAACTCGCTATTGTAGGTTATTCTTTGTAAGCTATGTTTTGGCACGTTGCTTTGTTTACTTGCTTCGCCAGATTTTTGTAACCTTCGTGCATTCAGGTTCATTCACTTGCGACCATGATTACTTTTAAAATGGAGATTCCAGAATTTGCCTGGAAGAATGATCCAAATGGTGTTGCTCTCGCCAGATACGTTAATTCTCATCTTCCCGAAACCATTAGAGTTTTTAGCATCTTACCTTCACAAAGGTAAAGAGTTCTCTATAAGGATAGTGTGCATTTTCTGTCCTCTCTCTCTCTGAAGGAAATTGGATCAGTAGGATAATTTCTTTGCCGTTTCCACCTTAATTATTGCTCTTGGAGATTTTATGATTTTCTTTACATTCTTGTTTTTAACTATCTTATTATGTTTCTTTTACCCGTAATGTTGAATGTTTAGCCATATTAGGTGATTGTAAATTTGTAACAATATTTAGTAATTCCATATTTTGTTACAGTAGCTTAGAATAGCTGAAACTATATTAGAAGTTATGTTTGTAGTCTGCTGTATTTCTTGGTGTTGCTATACAAATATGGTCAGTGCTTCCCCACCTCTCTGCATTAATAATGGACTGATTTTTTATCTTTAAATGTCACCTGACATTATTTTCAGGAGTTTTGATGCCCGAAGGGAATGTAACATTCGCAAGTATTCGTATCTTCTCCCCGCCGATGTTATTGGAGTAAAAGATAATTCTACAGCTGGTGAAATTAATATTCATTTATCAGAGTTTGATAGTATCCTAAACACTTTTGAGGTATATCTAATGCAGACACGAGCTTCTAATCCAATTTAAGTATTTTATTTTATGCTCATGGGATAATTACTTTCTTGGTTATTCGAGTCACAAATGTCACGGGAACTGTGACCTAGAAACTTCTACTTTTGTGTGGTTATACAAAAATTGGTTCACGTTATTTGTGAATTCTCTATCATCTGAAGAAAGAAACAGAAGTTCATTTTGATCAACGAGTTTGTGTCACTCTTTATTTTTTCAGGGAGACCATCCGTTTCACAATTATACCGTTAGATCTAAATACAGAAAACGGTCTCCTCGTAGAGTCTATATGAAGAGTTCTCCACCAAAGATGGCAGATGCATCATCTTGCTCCGACTCAGAGGGAAATGATGAAGAAGATATCAACAGAGCTGATGAATCCTCCGCTACAAACTCTGAGGAAAGGGAGCACGACTCTCCCCTCTCCATCTCAGAAAGGAACATAGATGGAGATGAGGACATCTTGAAGGATCAGGATAATCTCTCCTCACCTGTACGTGCTCGGTGGTTAGACGAACCTGATGAGAACGACAGGATCGGAGCATCGCATTTTCGAAAGATTTTTCAGTGCAGCTGTGGTAAATTGGAACAGCTGTCAGGTGCTAATTTTGTTGAAATCTCCATCTGTGGAGAGTCATTCATGTTGCATCAGGTGAGATTTCTCGTATGTTCATTTAAAGCCCATAATTTTTCATTTTTAAGCACACTTTGGTACATTCATATGCACATTACATCCTCCCTAGTTAAATTCCAATTGTGATTAACACAGCCTAATTAGGGATTAATAAGACCTAACTGTGGATTGATGTGTTTTTACTATACACATGATCAGATACGCAAGATGGTAGGAACCGCTATAGCTGTGAAACGCAAGTTACTACCAAGAGATATTCTGAATTTATCATTATCCAAGTTCTCAAGGATCGTCTTGCCTCTTGCCCCTTCTGAAGGTCTGTTTTTGAGGGGCAATAACTTTTCCATCCGAAACAGACCGGGCAACCAAAAGAGGCCGGAGATGATGGCATTGGTCGAATCAGAGGAGATCCTCAAATCAGTCGATGAGTTTTATCGTTCGGTAATGTTGCCTCGGATGTCTATGTTTCTGGACTCTTCAAACCCCCCTTGGGAAGAATGGGTGCCGACGTTAGATGCAAACACCAGTATCCCCGAGTCCCAACTAGACGACGTGAGAGCCGCTTGGAAGTCGTGGCGCGAGAAGTTTGAGAGTCGGAAGAAGACAGCGGTCTAACCGTCTTGAGGTATGTCGGAATATTTCTTGGATTGGTTATGAAATTCATTTTCATCTTAGTTGTTTCTGGTTGATGATCGGCTAATTCTTGTGGATTGCGGCTTGTTTGATAGGAAGCGTTTATATTGGGTGATAGATTAGATTGATAATACATAACATTTTGAGTAAGAATTATACACGACTGTCTTTGCAAACACACGAATATATTTGTTGAAAGATTATTGAGTACTTGAGATTATGTGTGTCCAAATCACAGTGTTATTATTGAACTTAAATTATTAACTATAAGATTTGCACAATAATGATTAGGCGTCAATTACTTGAAGAGAATACACTAGTCTTGTCTCTTTTGGAAGATTGAGGATCTATCAATTAAAAAAAGTGATGTCTAAGATTGAAATCTAATTGCTCCCCTTTCCCAATAATAATAAAAATAATGAATATGGCTAGTCCAAGTTAATAATAGAGAAATATGTTTAGTTGGAAATGGAATAACATGTTTTTACAAAATAATTTCGCAAATAAGTTGGATAAACAATACCGCCAATTCTAGATGTCGATTTTTTGGCTAATCCATCAATTCAATTGTGATTTGTGTCGTGTTCGCAACGAGCAATTAAGTAATGATTGCTTTGAATTAATTAATCTTGATAATTTTCTTTGTAATCGTGACAAAATTTTGCCGAATCTTGGCCTAAATTTTGCCACATCATTGTAATTCTAATCATGAATGAGAGACGGATACTCATACTCATACTCAAGAAAGATTTGGTAATAACACGACGACATCATGTTTGTTTCATAGGTTTAGAAGTCTAGATTCATTTTCAATTTGAGTTACAAAAATGTGCTAAACTCTGGTTGTAAATAAAATCGAGTTTGAAAGAATTTGGGCCTATCACAAAGTAACAGTAATTTCAAGGTCCTAGATGCCATGCTTCCGTGCATATTTCGAAAGTTATCGAGTTTGAATTTGACCAAAATGTAACAATAGTTAAATAAATTTATTTAATGTTGATTTTTATTGTGTGAACAGGTTTAATATATACTCCCTCTGTCCCATTCTTCGTGTCCCCTTTCTTTGGGCACAGAGATTAAGAAAGTGGAGTTAATGAGTGTGAGAGAGTATAGTACATATGGGGTCCACATGCTTTTTGTGAGTAAATTTTTGCCAAAAAAAGAAATGGGACAAAAAGAATGGGACGGATCTCCAATGCATATTTTATAAAAGTTTCTATAGGTTTGACGTTTGAGTCTGTCGTACTAAAAACTTTCAAGTATGCTTACCTCTCCGATCTTGTTTTCAATTATTGTACATGACCACATATTTATCCAGCACAACATTAAAAAAGTAACTGCAATTGCTCTAATTTCTATAACTTATTTTATTTTGAATTTTCCTTGAGCAGTGAAATAAGAAACACATGCAGTTAAAGAATATACGATCCTATTTATGTGCATGCAATTTCTTGGTTTTTACATGAAGCAGCAGAGCTAGCAAACTCCCCAAAACACAGAGACAACCCCAAATCAAAAGGGTTGTTTGGTAGCATCTCTGCCCTACACAATTGTCTTCTCCATGAATTCTCCCATTCTTGTAGAGCAATGCTGCAAAATCCCCAAACAAAAATGACCCAATAGGTATATTCGACACCAAAATATTGTGATTAACTCCAAAATTGGTCGTCCCAAACAGCTCCCTAGTTGTTGATATGGATATTGAAGTAATTGCACCGCTGCAAATTCCTACGACGGCCGTGCCGATATACAACGCAAAGTCTTGTTTGCTTATCACTAGTAGAAAAAAGGCTCCGCTCATCGGGGCCGTCATCACCCCCATCGCCGTCGCTGTTGAAACTCTGTAGGTTGATCTGTGATCATCACATATTTTGAAAGCAGCATAAGCAAAATTATTAAGACTAAGCTGCTCAAATATATTCAACATTAATTAACTTGTACAATTAATATTCAATCTACTTTATAATATACTTCAATATAATTTAGTCGAAATATTTATAAATTGAACAAAATCAAATAAATATAAATATGGCAAGTATAATTGAATCTCACTCGTAGTCGTAGGGTAGTGCAGGCCCATCAATTACGAGGTGGGAACTCAGCTGTCCTATGTTGCCCTAATCGGCTCCACGATTCTTACATTAATTCACAAGATATACTCTTTTAATTTGTTGTTCTTGTTGCATTTTAGTATTAAATATAGCCCTAAAATGCAATTACAACATGACTTTTGAATCTTTGCAATTAAATACTCAACCTTTTAAATTTTTTGCAATTAAAACACGCCCAAAATTTCCGAAGGACGTGTGGACTTAAAAATTTCACGTCAATACGACATTGTTTCTTATATGAGAACATTTTATTTTTTAAAAAAAGTGTGGAACGACGTCGTTTCATTGAGCTAGAAATGTTCAATTCTCTTTTTAAGCGGAGAACGACGGCGTTCCATACTCTTTTTTTAAATAAAATATTCAAATTTCTCTTAAATGAGACGACATTATATTAACGTGGAATTTTTAATTGCAAAAGATTTGGGCGTGTTTTAATTACAAAAAAATTAAAAGGTTAGGTATTTAATTGCAAAGATTCAAAAATCGTATTGTAATTACATTTTATGGTATAGTTTGTGATTTGACTTGCAGTTTTCCCTTAAATTTAATAGATGTTACTTATTGATAGTGTCACTATTGCAATTTAAATACACTTTATTTACTTTATATTTTTATTGAGAGCAGGGGAAGACTAAAATTTGAACACTAAACCTTTCACTTACAAATTTTAACATCTTCGAGGAAATTATGATCAGTATTAACTAAAAATGTTTCGAACTATATGGCTAGGCGCGCACAATAGTTGAAAAATATAACCAAATAAGCAGGCTCCTTAAATTCGTCAACTAACTTCTTTCCACCTTATCGCAATTGCATTAAATTTATGGATCCACATTAATCATATACATCAAAGTAATGTTATTAATATTACTATGTGAAATAAATAAACTGCTTACGTTGCATCTCTGGTGTTGCATGCATTCATTGTATATTCGCGCGCCCACACATACACATATACATATACATACATGATACATATACACCTGGCCACACTTCGATGTAGAAAATATTTTCCCCAGACTCAAAAGCTTATAAATCTGTTTCATATATTAACCAACTAATTAACACACACTATGTTTAATTCAATAGTAATATTGCCAAGAAAACCAAGTTGATTTTATACTATTAACCAAGACAGTCTCAATGAAAATTCACTATTAATTTATTAATTTGTTTAATTTTTCCCAGTAAAATTTAACATTGATCGTCACAAAACCAACACTTTGCATGGAACTGTAGGTGTACGTGTGTGTTTGTGTGTGTGTGTGTGAGAGAGAGATTTACTTGGAAAAGAAATAGTCGAGGAGAGATGGCAGCAAGCGACCGAAGAAGCTAAAAGCAGAAGATAATGAAACCAACGACGAAATCCCTGAACTGCTCCTCGATTCAGCAATCTGCCCCAAATTATTCAAGTAAACCAATCCCAGAGTCGCACCAAACAAATACACCAAAAAATACAACCAAAATTCAGCTCTCCTCAGCATCAACAATGGCGGAATCTCCTCTCCAACACCATCATTTCCGGAAACTTCTCGATCCTTCCCCGCCAATCCGCCGCGCTTCAGACTCTCCTCATCATGCACAACAATCAAACACTTGTGCTGCACCGCCTCCCCAATCTCCTCCGCCGCCGGCGTCACAAGCGGCAGTAGCAGAAACACCACGATCAAGGCGAGGACCGCCGGCGGAGGCAGTACCCTAGGAATCAAGCTCGTGACCATGGCGAAGCCGCCGGTGACCGCCGTAATCACCAACAGCGTGACGAATCCCGCCACCAGCCTCCTCGATTTCCCGACGTCGGCATGCCGCGTGAGCGGCGCCGCCGCAACGCAAACGAGGAGCGGTAGAGCCGCGTTGAGGAGGAGAAACGCCTTAGCTCTCTCGTGCGGCGCTGCGACCTCGACCACAGTCGTGTAGATATTCGCGCTCAATCCGACATAGCTTGTGGAGATACCGACTGCGATCTGGCGATCAAGGGGGAAGTTGCGGATCGCAAGCAGGTAGGAGACGGTGTTGATCCAGCAGATGCTGTTGCCGGCGACCACGGTGAGGGAGAAGACTTGCCAGTAGGAGAGAGAGTGGATCCGGCCGGTCAGGAAGAGGAATTGCACTCCGTAGCCGGCGGCGCCGAGGGCGGAGCCGATGAGGAGGACGAGCCAGAGGGGGAGGCGGGCGGCGACCACGCCGGAAACCCAGCCAAGGAGCTTGCCGGCATCGGAGGCGAAGGCTAGGTTGTTTAGCTGGAGCTGCGAGATGGAGAGGATCCGCTTGAGCTCCGACGAGTAGGCCGGGAAGTTCGAGTTAGTGCCGTTGATGGATTGGAGCCACACGGCGGCGACGAGGCCGAGCCAGTGGAGAGGCATTGATGGAAGACCTTAGGCTGCACAACCCTTTTAATTTTTGGTTTGTTGGAATAGATGACTTAATTTGATAGTTAAGTATATATGAATGGAGAGAAGTGAAAGAAACAATTACGTTGTGATTGCATATGTTTTTTGTTGCGTTTCAGAATATTATTTTGTAACTTTTTATGTTGCTTCTTGTAGGAGTCAAACTGGTCAAGATTTTTCTTTCAATTGGAGATATAAAATTAAATAGAAATAAGGACCTACCAATAGATTTTTAAAAGAAGTTTTACACTGGTGGACAATTTTCCTACATTACTATAGAGGAATGTTTGTAACGTGTCAATAAAAAAAATTAAAAATTAGAAGCTACTAATATTTACTTAGGTTAGTCATGATGTATGTTTCCAACTTTCAATATTTTTCGAAAAAAAATTCAAAACTTAAGTTTTCTAAAATAAAAGATTTATACTAGCATCTTTTCACAAACTATTCCGCGTCACAAAATTTGTCAATGGATAAAAGTCACCTAACCGATTCTTAGGGTGGAAAACAAATAACTACCTCAATTAATTCATAATCTACCTACTCCATTGTCGAATTTTATGACGCAAGATAATTTGTGGGAAAAATTAAAAGATGAGAGTTTTATTTTAGAAGACACAAATTGTGGATATTTTTTTTGGAAAATGTTGAAAAATTAGCATCTTTTTTTTTTAAAGAATTTAAGTTATAGATATTTAATTCTTTTAAAAAGGTTTGGGACATAAACAAAAATGTAAATTCTTGTTTACAATGAGTAACTATTCATAAGCAAATATGATACTCTCTCTGTTTACAAAAAATTATCATATTACGAAAGATACAAGTTTTAATAAAATAATTGGTAGTATTATAAGTGAGTTAAGAGTCTCATTTAAAGTGTTGTTTTAAGATGATGAGCAGTTTGAACCCTACTATTATAAATGAACTTGATAAATTTTTTATGTTCGTATTGAAAAGAAAATTGTAACAAATTTTTTGCCGAGAAAATAGGTTTTATTTTATTTTATTTTATTTTATTTTATTTTGTTCGTATGCGGCAATTGAGCACTAGAAGATCGGCTTCTAAAGTGTGAAAGAGAAAGGATATTTTTTTTTCCTTTTTGAGTTTGGAGTGGAAATTGAGTAGTCTGCAAATACAATATATTTGGGAAAGATCGATGAAGAGAACAAAACTCACCTACGAGGAGTTAGTTAGGAGGGAGAGGGACAACGAAGAGTACAACTTTATTCTTCTTCATTTTTGGGTTTTGGAGCTATGACTCCAAATTCAAACCACTCTTCGGAAAAAAAAAAAAAAAAAACGTCACTAGTCAAGAGTCAATTCAGTCAAGATTAATTCGTCATACCGTGCTAATATTCAAATTCATCGTACTTATATTTATTGACATATTTGTAATATCTCTGCTCTCAAATAATTGTTCATAACACAACTCACAATACTCTTCCGTACATGGAAAGAAGAAAAAGAATACCTTAATCCCACTTTGTTTCTAAACTAGCATTTGTACCCGTGCGACGGTGCGAGATGCACGGGGACAATTTACTTTTATTTTTCTATGTAAAATAATTTATAATCCCATTATCATATAGAAAATTTAAAAATAATAACAACATATAATAATTTTATATAGTTATTTAACTAAATTATCATAATTTATTTATTAATCTAAAATAATCAATTACTAATCATCGTGTATAAAAAACGTGAAGTCTAGCATTTCTTATAATGTACAGGTATATTTTTAAAATTTTGCATTGGGTATTTAAATGTCAAAATATTAGTGATTGTCAAGAAATACAAATATTTTGT
>JAYJMF010000036.1:3077772-3089475 GCA_036873715.1 Salvia sclarea | reverse complement strand
AACTGCTGACTGTTCAGTATGTTATACTTCAGTATTACATACTTCAGTCTTGTTTCTTCAGTCGAAGAGAGAACTGTTCTTTAGGTTACTTCAGTTCTTCAAACGTCAGTCTCTATCTTCAGCTTCGGTCTTCAGTCTTGGTCTTCAGTCTTGAGCCTTCATCTTCAGCCTATCAAAACTAATCTAAGGACCAAGACATGTAGGTCTCGATAAAAATTCTAAGGCATATCAAGGAGGTTTTGGGATCAATAAAACAATATAACACATTATATATATTTTCCCAACATTAGACACACTTCAACAAATTTCATTTACGTATCCGAATGATATGTTTTAAAATAGTTTTACTTTAGTTTATTTTGAACGACATCATATTTTTTTCTTTTTTGAATTATGTTAGTTTTTTATTATTAAGAAGGAAATAAAAAGTATGGGTACACCTAAACCAAACCACATCACACCGTATTAATACAGTTTGATTTAGTTCGATTTTGGTAACCATTCAGCTTGATTTAGTTTGCAAAAATTACAAAACCGTATTTTGCGGTTTGATTTGGTTTTAGGGCCAAACCGCACCAAACTAAACCGCGACCACTCCTATCAACAAGCAATCATATTGTTCTTCAATTGTGCAATTATACAACTAACTTCGATAAAATGTTAATTACACAACTAAGCATGCAAGACTAGCGATTAATTAATCATGCATGGGATGAAGATTGTGACTCATACACAAATTGTGGAAAAATTACAAAAGTATCTGAGTTCGTGTATTTTTTGACAATTTCAAAAGTTGATATGAAAAATCAAAATACAACAAAATTTATGTAATTTTTTGACAACTTTTAAAATTTATGTACAAAATCAAAATAGACCTAAAATCAATGTATTTAGACGCCAAAAACCTTAAAAAAACAACAAAACAAAACAATTTACTTGCGAAGTGAATATTCTATGATAAAACCTCTTACGATTTGAATATAACCAAAACCTCATAAAAGGTAGCATGTCAGTGCAAATTAATCTCTCGATCTTTTCTTGTCTGATGTGGGGATAAGATTTTTTTAATTTTGGTGGGAAATTTTCTGGCCATTTTTTTAGTGTTTCATTATTCAATCAAATTAAATCTTAGGACTTCAGTATGGAAAATTTCATTATGTGTGTTTATAAAATAAATTAATAGGACTTTAGCATACCATTTTCCCGTCAGCTCTGAGTGACGAAATTTCAAAAATATAAAAAAGTAAAATGAATGAAGCACATTAGGTAAGTTGAAGCCATTTCCCGTCAAGTCATCGCAATAATATTTTGAAATCTGTAATCTATACTATATTTAAACGTGGATCCCAATTCAAAATTGATTGTAAATTGATTTTGATTTTTATAATAATTTCGTGATTTATTCAAAATTAAATGTATATTTATTTGTGGAAGGGAAGAAAATAAATAAGAAATTGATGTGTGTAGAAGAAACGTATGTGTGACAAATGGTGAATTTAAGTAATGCAATTTTTCTCTCAAGATGATGGAGAAGGGCAAAATCTATTGTGACTCCGTGTTATATATATATTACCTTATAATTTAAGATGATGATGGTAGAATGAGAATGAATTTTGAATTTGAATAGAATGATGTATATGTTTTCTTCGGGTATAGGAATCCACCTCATGAAAAAATGTTTAATTAGTTTTATTTTCAAATTGAGTTTGATGTGTTATATCATTTCCATTGATTCATTAAAACATGCTCATAATGCTTTTATTTTGTTCGTATGCTAAATACTTTTCAAATACAAACGATCTATATTTCATAGATATTTTTTGTCCTCTAATTTTAGTTATGATTATTATTTATTTTTATGTAACTAAAACTAGTTGATAAATTAAAGATACAAAGAATGAAAGGATGAAGAGTGAGAAATTAAAAATCAGATGGGCTAAATTGGGTATTGGGTTGGGCCATGTATAATTTTTTAATGGATTTCAAAATTAATTAATACGAGTATTTCTTTTTTGCTTTGATCAATTTTGTCGGTCAATCAATACAAAAATTAAATTTGGCATGTCACGAAAAACTTGAACCCAAAACCTTTATCATCGGACATTACTTTTTTTCTCTACCAGTAGGCTAACACACACACTTTAATTAATAGTAATTTTATTGTTTAACATACCAATTAAAACATAAATAAAGGAAAGATGATATGGAGAGGGAATATAGACAATTGCAGGCTGATGTTGCAAGATTCATAGGTAATCGTTTAATAACATAGATTTTAATTTAATTTATATATATAATGAATCATTAAGTTTAAAGAAATTACAAATTTATCATTAAAATTAATTATAAAACTTGTATCTTATTTTATTATGGTATAGATGATGTGATGGAAATTCAAGTCACTAATGAATCATTCGCTTTTTCAAAAATAATCAATCAATCGAACCAGCGTTTCAATAAAGCAATTAGTTCGTTGTTTAATTAAATTTTGTGGTATAGATGATGTGATGGAAATTCAAGTCACTAATGAATCATTCACTTTTTCAAAAATAATCAATCAATCGAACCAGCGTTTCAATAAAATAATTAGTTCGCTGTTTAATTAAATTTTCAGGTTAATGTCTAAGGTAAAAAATTTCAAATTCGAGTCTCTATTTTGAAATTTGCATCAACTTTAACTATAAAAGCATCGCATATATTCATACGCTTGACCGCACTGGATCGCACGCTCTAACCCAAATCCAAAAATATCTATATTACCCTTTAAAGAGAGTCTTCTGAGTGTGATTCCCTTAACCCTAGCTCATCTTCTTCTAGCCCTCTTTTTTCTGCTCTCTCTCGCGAGGAATAAGGGGCCTGTTAATTTTTGGAGAAATTTTGATTTGGTTTTCTAAGTTGACCTAGAAAGATGTCTGGTATGTACGGTCAAGAAGGCGACGGATCTGGTGCGCCGCCCATGGGTGGAAGCGGAGGTTATGGCGGTGCTGGATATGGCGGCTCTGAAGGCGGAGGAGGTTACGGAGGCTATGGCGGCGGCGGAGGTGGCGGATACGGGAATCGAGGAAGCGGTGGTGGAGGCTACGGTGGAAGAGGCGGCGGCGGGGGATACGGAGGTAATAGAGGTATCCAGTTAATTATTTTTTCAGCGTTAGTTTTCTTCTCTAAATTTTGCCTTTTAATTGTTGAGTTAACCTTTTTTCTGATACGAGATCTGTTAATTTGATTGTAGGAGGTGGAGGCGGTGGGTACCAGGGGGATCGTGGCTCTGGATACCAAGGTGATCGTGGCGGACGCGGTAGCGGTGGTGGTAGAGGAGGTGGTCGTGGTGGTGGAAGCGGCCGGGAAGGTGATTGGCGTTGCCCCAATCAAAGGTAAAAGTATATCCCAACATTTTTAATTATTTTTTCTGGTAATCTTGTGGCGACGATGTTGTGGTGAAGTAGAGTTTACCGGAAAAGCCATGTTTTTATCATTATAAAGTGCATTGTTACCATTTTATTACATTTATGTGCAACATATGCCTAGCATCTTTCTTGACTGTAAAGAATGTTTATATTAAGATGAAGTAGGCATGTGATCCGGGTCAAGTATAGTGCAAACTGTAGGTGTTGGATTCATCGCGGGTGGAGGTTGGAAAGGCGGTGCCTTTTCTGCTTATATTAATCTCTTGCTGTCTCTTTCTGTTGACGCTTTATTTTACATTGAAAAGGAATTGATTCTGATATGATTGATCATGAATTTTCTTACGGTTTGAAAGCCTCTGTCTTTACCAGTTTGTGAATTCCGTTCAGATTGTCCCAATTGTTAAAAGCTAAAGTTCATTAATTTGATGATGTGTATGTTCTTTTGTGAATTTCCAAAGGTTTCTCTATGTTTTACATCCTATTTTTATTGCTGTGGGAGATGTATTTGCTTATGTTATCTAAACTTGTAAGATATATGTCCTCTGTAGAATGTAATATTTGGTTAATAGATGTTTGGGTATGATATGGTGTTTGACTTCAACAAGTGGATATGATATCTGAGTTTCCTTTATCTGCTGGTGGTAATTGATAATGGCATCTATGGATGTAGCTGCGGGAATGTGAACTTTGCCCGACGAACTGAGTGTAACAAATGTGGTACACAGTCTCCAGCTGGCGGTGATGATCGTGGGGGTAGAGGTGGTGGTGGTGGTCAAAATAGAGGTGGAAGAGGTGGAGGTTATGAAAACACCAGAGGTGGAAGAGGTAACTACTATGATGGTGGCAGTGGTCGCAGTGGCAATGGTTATGATGGTGGTAGTCAAGGAAGGGATGATGGTGGTTATGGACAAAGTCCTCCTGTTGCTCCCCCTTCTTATGGGGGTGCTGGTGGTTATGCACCTCCTAATGCATATGGTGGAAACCCTAATTATGCTCCTGATGCAGTCCCTCCACCGACAAGTTACACCGGGGGACCTAATTCTCACCCTCCTTCATACGGTGCACCTGTTGGTTATGGTGGTGATAGTCAAGGTGGTAACCGTGGAGGTGGACGAGGGGGTTCATCTGGAGGATACGGCGGAGGTCCTCGAAACGCAGGAGGTTATAGCAGTGCTCCAGCAGAGGTTCCAGAAAAAGTCAAGCAGTGTGACGAAAATTGTGGGGATTCCTGTGATAACTCAAGAATTTACATATCAAACTTGCCTCCAGATGTCACCACTGACGAGCTCAGAGAACTGTTTGGAAGTATCGGCCAAGTAAATGCACATTTTTATGTTTTATTTTCACTGAATGGTGCAGTTATAAATATTTTGTGTCGTGTCATCTATGATATCTTTAGAATCTTTTCGCTGCACTAGGACTTAGATGTTTTGATTATGCTTGAGAATATGATAACAATGTTCATGTTTTGCGGATACATTGAAAAGACATGCATGTTTATTTTTATGGTTTCAGTAATGAAAGAGTCTTCCAATTTAGTTTGCGATGAGTTGAATTAACTTAGATGTATTCTTCCAACTTTCAGGTTGCAAGAATCAAGCAAAAGAGAGGCTACAAAGATCAATGGCCATGGAGCATTAAATTGTACACAGATGAACAAGGAAAGAATAAAGGCGATGGAGTTTTATCTTATGAAGATCCATCTGCAGCACATTCAGCTGGAGGTTTCTTCAACAGTATGTTACTTCGCTTAGATTTCTCTGTTGAATTATATGGTATGCATATATATTTTGTAATTACTTCTGATGGTTTTTTATTAACAGATCATGAAATGAGAGGACACAAAATTAGCGTCACGATGGCCGAGAAATCTGCTCCAAAAGCTCCATCATATGGTGGTGGGTAAGTGAATGTTCTCTCAAATACATTTGTAGTTGCACTTTGGGTGTACTAATGGTTATTTGGGAAATGGGATATGACGAGATTATAAGTGCTATAAGTCCTGTGCTTATTCAGTCCTTAATGGTTCGGTTGTGTCACCATTTCTTCTGTGTGTAGAAAAGATCTTGTTCTGTATTGATGTATTTCATTGAACTTTTAGCTTTGAAGTAAATGCTTTGATGTGCATTGAGGTTTCTTGTCTTTGATGAATTTATTTTTTTACAGTGGCGGTGGTAGAGGCAACTATGGAGGAGATAGAAGGAGAGACAACTATAGAGATGGTGGTTCATCTGGTCCAGATAGAAATTATCATGGTGGAAATCGTTCGCGTCCATACTAGACACTCAAGAAGGGATATTAATGTAGTAGTCTTAATGGTGGGAGGGGTTTTTATTTTTGTTCCGTAAGCGGATTTGTTCTCTAACTGGAAATCAAAGGTAGGTTGTTCGTTGCTCTGAGCAAATATACCTTTTCTCCACTCTACATCTCTTGTTAGCACCTTGGTGGGGAGTAAGGATTGATATGAGCTGTGTGAATGTTTTTATAGAGGGAAGTGGATATTCTCCAAATTGCTGCTAAAGGTAGGTTGAAATTATCAGGTGAGTGTTGCTTACTAAGTTGCACTTCTATTTTTGTTCTGATGCATTATGTGCATTTGTTATGTAGTTTTCTCGTATCTGCATCATTGTTAAAACAATTATGTTGTGAAAGTCTTGATTGTGCATGTATCCAATTCTAAAATTACGGATGGAACACTAAAGGATTATCGAGCAGCACTTGAGTGGAAATTGCAAGCATTATATAGACATATCAAATGCATGGGTAGCTTGTATTGGGATGATATTATATTCTTATACTGTCGTACCATCTCTTAATATCAGAAGTTAAAATATGATTTCTGGGTTAAGAGTATAAATCCCGTTCATTTGCCCGTTTGTTTGCTTAGATCTGTCTCATTTCCAGTTTTTTGATCTAGTAAGTTTTACATTGTGTTTCATTGGTTTAGATTTAGTTGTTTCATGGCATAATATGAGGGATACCCTGGCTATTTTAAAACCCGATCGTGCTAGTCATGGAAGGCTGAAAATTGGGATGCTATATATTTGAGTGCGTTCATCATATGCTCTCTGAGCTGAGCTACTGCTTCTAGTCGTGTCTTCTGGAGCTGAGATCCTTTGCTTGAAGGGAGTAGCATGATCTTGAAAAACATTCCCTTCCAGTGTTGGATGCTTGGTTTGGGACCATGGAATTTCTATATTAGGTTGGTAGGTTGAGAACATCCCATATAAAATGATTTGGTGTTGTTTTGTGAAGTTTACTCTTTGTGATACCCTTGGTGTTTGCAGTCTGTATTTGGGGGCATTTGCTTTGTTTCTGTTTTGATTTGTAGGAGATTTAGAAATTAGTATAGGTGTAAAAACTGGTGATTTAAGTTGTTTTGATGAATGAAGTATAACTAGGGTTATCAATGCCTCTTCCTATTTGCGTTCTGGATGGATATTCTTCAATTGTGCCTTGGCCCGAGTCATATTGCAAAATGACAAGTAAAATTGGGCTCTGTTTGGGTGCCGTGGCCTCATTGCTGCCTTAAATATGCTTTAAAATGGCTGTTGCCACCACGAACATTACCCTTTAAAATATACTTCTATGGAAAAAGGGATTTTATCTTAACTTCGGGGTGAAGGTGCAAAACGCTCTTAAACTCGAACAAAATTTTGAACTGGAATTCAAATGCTCATCTCTGGCTACAACTACAAGGCATCGATAGTTTGTTTATTAAATTAAATTAAGTTGAAAAATATAGAATAATAGGAGTTCATTTGATTTTTTCTGCAACTTCTGGGAGTATTATTATCCCCGTGACCTATTAAATGAACCTTGAAACAAATGAAAAGAAAATAAAGTAGTCAAAACTTTTGTAATTAGAAGTTAGAAGTTAAATTGCATTGAAGTTAAATAGTCAAAACTCAAGGGGCGGTTTGTTTCCTTTTTAAGTATATTAGAAGTTAAATTGCATTGAACATAATGATAAAAATTATATGAATTTCCCTAAAACGTTGTTTATGCACTTTTACCCTTTAATTTGATATGTAGTATTATGAGATATTTGACATCATGATAATTATACAAATTCCTTTAAAATGTATACTTGAATAGGAAACTCGAGGTGAACAATGGAAACAAGAAAACCTGTAATCTCATTTGGAGCAATTGCGCAGTCCCAAAAGTACAGGTTAGTTACTGCATGGAGAGTTATTTTTCGAAAAATTGCAACTAAATCGGAGCTGCAAAAGAGAGGTATCTCTTTACATCAGACTGGAGTAGGCTGCCCCTTGTGCGATGGGCCTGAGGAGACGATCGAGCACCTGTTTGTTGAGTGCAAATGTGTGTGGACCCTCGGAGTAGTTGTCTTGATTGGATCGGTTTGCAAGCTCCTCATACAAACTGTGTGCCTGTAAACTTTCTTCACTTCTGCTTCTTGGTAAAAGATAAAAGAAAGCAAATGTGATTGGCTGCTTTATGGTGTTGCACAGTTTCGATGACTTGGAGAAAAAGGAATGATATTGTCTTTAGTAGATAAAATTCTTGAGGAGATCAAATCTTTCATGTAGAGTTGGGGGGTGGGAAAGGAAGTGCACATTAAGCCTAGATTGAGTTTCATTTGCTTGTGCAAAAATTCGATGTTGTAGTTTGGTTAGTGGTAGGAGTTGTTTTGCTTTTTGCTTCGCTCTGCTCTCGATGTTGTCTGGTTTGTAGAGAGAGCTTTTGCTTTCTCTTTGATGTTGCTTGGCTTTCTCATGAGTCATGTCCAATCAATAAATCTTTTTCTTCTTCAAAAAAAAGAAAAGAAAAAAGAAAAAAAATGATAGGATCCTATGATGGTTAATCTCATGATTTTCAGTTTAGGGCCCGACAAAGTTCATCGGCCAGCGCTGTGACTGGTGCTAACAAAGTAACAATACGTTGTTCTTTTTGGGCCGTTTTTCTTAGATTCATCAAATTATCGAAGAATTTCAGTGATTTAAAGAATGAAATGGTCATCCTTTTCTTGAAAGTGAAACTTACAAAATATAAGAGGTTTGATGAAACTAGGGCTTGAAATGTGCGAGAATTTAGGGAATACAAATCTGAAATCTCCATGAGAATTCAATACATGACGAGCCAAGATTGGGTTTTGTATATGGGAGAAGAGAAACAAAAGAACCCAATCCCCTCAATAAATTTTAAAATGAAATACTGTATAAAGTTGGGATAGAGAATGAGATACCAAACGTGATACATTCGTATCCCACCATAATGCAACAATGATTGCAACTTACTCTCTTTCATAGGCAAAGATGGGCGAATTGTATAGAGAGAAAAGAGAAAGGGGATGATTTCGAATTTGTGTTCTGGGCCTAAATTCTTAACTTGCACTTTATTGGGATCAATTTAGCATTAAATAGAACAACAAACCAAACATGTTTTCAATTGTATTAAAATAGGTCGTCCAACCAAACAACTTTTCTTTTATATAAAGATTAAATTTTGACTTATCTCATATTATATCTCACTATTATCTTGTCTACCAAATCAAACAACTTCTTTTATATAGAGAAATGTAATCTACCAAATCAAACAACTTCTTTTATATAGAGAAATGTAATCTTGACTTATCCCAGATTATATCTCACTATTATGTTGTCTACGAAACCAAACATTGATGCAGGTGATAGATAACTACTGAAACTATACCCGTGTGTTAGGAGCGGTCCATATTTTTCTTCGTAGTAAAGACCTACTTGAATTTGCTTTGATCCGCAATAACAAAATGTTAATGCAATGCCAATGCCTATTTCCAAACTTATTAATCTACATCAGTCAATCCCAACATGAATCTTGTGATATTAGTACAATGTCTCCACACCATCAAACTTCATAATAAAACCAACGTTTTCTCTTTCAGTTGCACTCAAATAATACACCAAAATGATGCAGCAGCATGACTAATAGAAGGTACATACATACATGCCTGAAAAATGATGCATCGTTTCTCAAGGGCGAATCCACAAGTGAAAAAAGGCATTGAAAAATGATGAAAAAATAGTAACCACCAAACTACGACCATACTTGAGCGAGCAACCACAGAAGGAGAGTCACCGTTGGCGATATAAACCGGCACAAGACTGCAGATTCTCGTAGAGAGGTCGAAAGGGAGGTCTTGAGTCCAATTGAAAACCTGCAGGCATCAACGGATGGATCGACGGTAGTTATCAATCCCAAGCCCGAAAAATCACAGCTATCCACATTTTGATGATGCTGCTGATAGTAACTGTTGAATGCGTAAGAGATGTTCCCTGGCCAGCTAAGGTTGAAGCATGAACCCCCGGGCGATGCTGCACTGCAGTCGGCGGCGGCAGCGCACGCCTCGGAGGCCTGAGCACTCGCGTTCGACATGTCCTTGTTGTTATTCACCACACACCATCTGGGAGACAGGTACTGCACACCTTGAGCGTTGGCGAGCTTCCTGGAGCCCTGCCCGAGATCAGCCTGATACTTGGCTTGGCCGTCAAATGTGAAGATTCCCCAGTGCCTCTCGAAGCCCCCGGTGGCTATGCTTCTCTTGTCTTCGTCTAGAAGGCTAAAGATGTAGACTTCCGGGCGCTTTGCTGTGCCTGTGCCTTTGCTGCTCTGGATGTGGTTGATCAAGCCTTTAGTGAATTCTTGGGCTAGAGATGAGGTGGCATTTGGAGCAGCGTCAGTAGGCCAACCAATTCGCCCGATCACCACGTCCGTCTGGGGAAATCCAGCAGCGGATAGGGCTGAAACGATGGTAGCATAGCTCAAGTCGAAGCTGTTTTTGTAGGTCTTGTGGGTATCGTTGCGAGGGCGTGCTCTTTCTCTGAAAAGAGAGAAGTCGAGTGAAACGTTCTTGATATCGTGGAAGGGGGTTATGGATACGAAAAAGGGAGATGTATGTCTGTTCAAAAACGTGAGAAGCTGAACCATGGTTCTGTTGAGTGATGGCCTGAAACGAGCTGTTGATGGCAGGCCGGTCTCTGATACAAAGGCATCGAAACTGCAGGTTGCGGCGACTTTCACCTTTTCGGCCAGGTTAGCTTTGAGCAAGGCGGTATGGATATTGGCAGCTGCTCCAACCACAAAGGGGTGGAACTGCTCGCCATAGCTTTGGAGGAAAGGCTCATCTCCTACAGCAACATAACTACACAATACAACAAAGGCAAAATAAGAAATTAAAAATGAGCTTTTTCCGAGCTCAAAATTTCAGTATCTCTCTGTCTATTTTTATCTATCAAAATTCGAGTATCACTCAAAAATGTAGCATTTAGGTTTTAGTTCTCGCAGGGAAGAAAAGTGGTATACTAGAGTATTAAACTAATGGTGATCGAAAATCAGAGAAATAATAATGAAATTAATGAGAATACGCACTCAATGAGGACCCTGGAGGCGCCGTCGGAGACGAAGCGGGTGAGATTATCGTGCACCCAGCTCTCGGCGGCCTTGAGCGAAGCGTTGAGGCTGCGGAGCATGGAATTGGGAATACCGAGGGTGACGCGGATTTTAGAGCCGGAGAGGGAGTGGAGGACGAGCGGGTCGGCGTCGAACAGCTTCACTTTGGTGATGCCGTTGGCTTTGAGAAGCTCCACCACCTTCGCCGGCGGCAAAGGTTGCGACGCCGCCGTGCCCCAGTTGACGCCGATGCATTCCACGTTTGAAGGGAGGGAGTGTAGTAGCAAGAGGGAAAATGAGAGGAGAATGAGGGAGGGAAGGGGAGGCATTTCAGTGGTTGGTGATCTCCGCCGCCGGTGTGTGCTAGCTGTTGCGCGCTACCTGTTTGATGTTTGACTACTCCTTTCTGGGACAGATTTTCATTTTGGAGAATTTTTGTCTGGAAACCGATGAGATGCAATTTTGCTTTATTTTCGACGATGAAATGAACCTATATTTGCAATGTCATTAATTTAAATATATATATAATCACTCATTTATTGGAAGACAAGACTTGGTATTGGTAAGGTACTAAGGTAAGAGTAAGAGAATGGTGAGGGATAACCACACAAATATTAAAAAGGGGTAAATAACACTTAGCACTCCAACGTATTTGACTTTTTACGTTCGTATTCTAACGTAAACATAATAACAAATCAGATCCTAACGTTTTAAATGAGTTCATATTAATATCCTGATCGCCTGAATCGGGCCCGTTATGCATACGTGGTACACGGAAAATACACGTCATCCTCAAATCTCACTAGTTTGTCTAGATGGCAGATCCGAAATGCCACATATATTCACACCTGTCAATAAAAAATTCAAACCAAAAATCCCCTCCATGGTTCACACCTCCGAGACAGTC
>JAYJMF010000036.1:3046573-3065096 GCA_036873715.1 Salvia sclarea | reverse complement strand
TATTCGTCGATAATTACTATCATTACAAGTAACTTATGTTGCATAAATATCATTGTAGAATCAAAATCGAAAAATCAACAATTTATGATAAATAGTATATTTTAATTCCTAAGTTTAAAATAATATTTAATAATATGTGCAAAATATTATAAATTCAAAGTATAACAAACATACTCTTAATTAATTTTGAGTTCGCTACTTGTGTTGAATAACGTATTAGTGCCCCTAATTTATTCTTTTGAAAACTTATGTCGAAAACTTTGACTTGACGGATAATTAGCAGCTTCATCATTAATAATAAAATTTTGAATTCTGCAAAATGAATCTGTTTTTGTTTATTAAAAAAATATTGATTAAAAATACCAATCTAAGATACGATAGTCACGTAGTTCAAATTTTTCTGATCTTTTAATTACTTTTAATAAATTATTTATTGACATAAAATAGTTAAGAATTTAAAATTGAAATACATGAATTTTGAAATACATCTGAATCTGACATAATTCAGATGCTATCCTAAATTGCTGGTTTGAAAGAAGCGCAATTAGCTTACCAACTTAACCATAAATAACTTGAAATGAATGTGTCGCCGCATAAATGTGTTGACATTATTAGGGAAGAAGGAGAGCAACATGGAAAAGAAGCAAATAACCCGGGCTTATGCAATGTGTATTGTCTATGGCAAGCGGCACTCGTCTATCTTCCAGATTTCCTTTGCATACTGCCCAATGGTCCGGTCGCTGCTAAACTTTCCACTTCCAGCAGTGCTGAGTATCGACATCTTTGTCCATTTCTTTCTGTCCCTGAAAGAATAACAAATTCATTGCTCGATCACAATTACTCGTCGTTATTGACCAAGTTCACAAAAACCAAGCTATAACAAGCATACTCAAAGCAAATCCTGAGATAAAGAACTCAAAATCCTCACTACCCTGGAATCAATTATGTTTACATGCGCCGTATATTTTCTTAGAAGGAAGGCAATATAAAACCAATCTCCAACTCTCGATATTATAGCTGAAAGGTGTTACACTGATAAATTTTACTATGGAAAAGAGAACGTAGTGTTAGTCCACACACTGCAATAATTCCTTTGATTTGATGAGCAATAACAGTAGCCTCAGTAGCGATTACAATTGCATGATTTTATATGAAGAAGGTTCAAACAGATGAATTACCTCAGGCAATGAAAGGAAAAGGTCAGATCATCTTCACTCATTTCCCAATTCAATTAAATGACAACTAGTAACTTTCGTATACTGCAGAATATTATAACTGGGAAGATACTCAGATACTTACTTGTAAGCTTCATCCACCCTTGCTTGGGCGTCCATGTAGCTGGGGAAGTCATAGCCGACGAGAAAATAATCACCACGGCCGAAGCCAGAATTTCCCTCAAGTGAGTCGAGCAGTGGTCTATAATCGTAGCTGCCAAATGCTCCAGATTTTATGAACTGTTTGGCCTCTTCAAATCGTGGATCTGGCTTAAACTGCACAATAAGAGAAAAGAAGCGTCATTGTGGTATTCATGAAGACCCTCAGCGTGCAGAAAGCCAAAGGAGTGTAGGAAGGTACTATTAATTATCCATGAAGCTAATGTACTATTTCTAAAGACATCAGTGGATATAAACATCTTATTTCCCAAAACATGCTCCAACCGATGTCTCTATTTCCATACTTGAAAGTTGAAACCATCTGATGCACTTTTTTGGTGGTCAGTTGCGGTTAGTTTCTTCTTTTGCCTATGGGTACTAGTTTTTCTGTCAATAAAGGAAGCTAAAGGTCTACATAAATTAATCAGGTATCAGTTTTTGTGGCATTGATCTTTTGTAGATTGATGGTAGGAGCTTAGTTTCCAACCAGCTAAGCAGAAGAGTTGCATTTATAACTGGATAGAGCACGCAAGATTGTACAGTGGACATGAACATTTACCAGTCCTTGTTCTCTTTCTTTACGCAACCGAGGAACTTGGTCAGCTGTGGCACCAAACAGAAAGAAATTTTCTTGACCAATTTCTTCTCTGATTTCAACATTTGCTCCATCAAGGGTTCCGATAATGAGGCATCCATTGAGAGAAAATTTCATGTTACTTGTGCCACTTGCCTCCATTCCAGCCGTACTTATATGCTGTGATAGTTCACTTCCTGGGATAAGCACCTCAGCCACGGAGACATTGTAATTGGGCACAAAGACCACCTGAAATATTGGGAAAATTTTGATGAAAGTAAAAATGAAGAACGTGAAAGAAGATGAATTCTTTATTGTCATTGTACTAGTGGTGTCAGAAAGAACAAATCATATATTAAGCTGTCAACAGCAATACTAAGAGAGGCATGCTGTATGTGCTTTGAATTAATCAATCTTTCAAAAGTCCAGTTTGTGATTAGTTTAACTATGTGAGGGGATCTGCAATTGAAATAAATTGGAACAGAGACATAAGAAAGCTGATGTTTACCTTTAAAAAGCTATTGACTTCTGGATCAGTGTTCACAACAGCCCCAACATCACTTACAAGCTTAACAATTCTTTTAGCATTTGTATAAGTTGCGAAAGCTTTTCCTCCAATCATGATGGTACGAGGTGTTGTCTTTTTACGTTCTTCTGGGCTCATCTCCTGCATTGGTGGTTATACCAAGTTACCAGACACCAACTATATCAAAGGAACTCATTTAAAGATCATACACACTCTTAGTCATAAGGCAATGGGCAAGGGGAAAAGGAAGTAATTGCAGTGACTAGATTGAGCTCACTGAAAAATGTACAACAAGAATGACTATCAACTGAAAAATTCGCCTCACCTTCAATTTCTTGTACCTATAAACAGTGCCCAAAATGTTCATCAGCTGCCTTTTGTACTCATGGATGCGTTTGATTTGAATATCAAAAAGTGAATTTGGGTCAATTCTAACACCAGTAACCTGAAGCACGTAATTTGCCAACCGCTGTTTGCTTGCCAATTTAGCTGCTGCCCACTCAGCTTGTAGTTCTGAATTGTCAGCAAACTTTTGGGAAAACACAGTTAATGCAGTGGCAATCCAACAAAAAGGACATCACCTAAAATGTGATATATAAACTGGGAATATTAGAATACATACTTGCCGTAGGTTCACTAATAGGTCGAGATTATTAACCCATTGGTCAGTTTTTAACCATTTTGTGATAATACGACTGAGCTCGGGGTTGCAAAATTTGAGCCACCGGCGGGGAGTTATACCATTGGTCTTGTTCTGAAATTTGGTAGGCCACACTGAGACATAATCAGAAAACAACTCAGCCTTTAAGATGTCACTATGAAGCTGTGCAACACCATTCACCTGCAAGATCAGGGAGAGCAAAGACTCAATTCAAAACTTTCATATGCTCAAGAAAAAAAGGTGAAGAATCTGAGCGTCTTTATGCAAAATGATAAAGAGTACACGAATTGTAAAATTATCAACTTTTAACTGATAAACATAGTGCATTGATGACAACATAATCATGAATCTTACTCGACAATGCTGTGCTAAAAGCATGCAGTCTTATAGAATTCCAGTGCGCCAGCCAAAATTAAGTTGTCTGAGAATGAACTTTGTGGGCGTGACATGATTTATCATAATTATAATCTACCTGATAATGCTGTTAATATAATATGGGTCCTTCTCAAAATATGTATGTGTTTTATATAAGGCCATAATATAGTATAAGATTACCTACCTATCTTGATTAGTAGAGCGGTTATCTTTCTAGATAGGACTTTACAAGGACATAATAATGTATGGAATAAATAAACTTATGTTCCTCAGAGCATGCAGCTTTTCCAAACTGGATCCCGCATTATACATGAATGAGCAGAGTCAAACTCTTACCGTATGAGCTGACACTACGCACAAGTTTGCCATTCGCACAACTGGTTTTTGTGGGTTGTTATCCAAAATACGTAAATCAGAAATTTTTCCCTCAAGCTCAGGTTTGGTTGACTGTATCATTTTGATGAACTGCAAACAAGGAAGGCAACAATACTTTAAAGTTGAACTGATGTGCATAATTTAAAAAGGATTAGGTTAGAGAATAAAGTACCCTCTTATCAATTTCTTCAATGATTTCCATATGGCGTGGAAGAAGCTTCCACATGACAGCTTGTGACCATTTCTCCAGGGCCTCAGGCAGGACTGTATGATTCGTATAAGCTATTGTCCTGGCAGAATACAATACATATTCTTATATCTACAAGTCACATGACAACATTGGAAGGAAATAACATAGATCTTGAACAATAAACAACGATATCGACCAACATGCAAGAAGCACCTGTTGGTAATGTCCCAAGCATCATCCCATCCAAGGCCTTCAATATCCATCAAAAGACGCATCAGCTCTGGTATTGAAAGAGTTGGATGTGTGTCATTCAGTTGTACTGCAACCTTAGAAGGGAACTCAGACCACTGGATCTTATCTTTTCCGTCTATTCTCTCCTTAAATCTAGTAATGATGTCCTGAACAATTGATGCCACTATTAATTGAGAAGATTTATATCTTGGTGAACATTTTTAAGGCATTCTGTACAATAAGGGATATGTACAGAATGTGTTACAGAAATGATAAGGAAACTAAGATACTGCCAAACCTGAAGTGATGCACTACACAGGAAATACTGCTGCTTCAGCCGTAAAAGTTTCCCATCTTCAGTAGCATCTCCAGGATACAGAACAGCACAAATCTGCATGAATATGTATCTTGCATAAAAATTCGAGATACTTCATTATATATATTAAACAGATGAAGAGATCTTCACCTGCTGAGCCCTTGAATGAAGCAATGCAGCAGATTCATATTTTCCATCATTGAACTCAAATAAGTTGAAGTCCTCTGCCCTAGCTTTGGCATCCCAGAGCCGAAGGCTGTTAGTGTTCTTTGTTTTGTAGCCTGGAATTGGTACATCATATGCAACAGCTTGTAGGACCTCTCCACCAATCCATTTTCGTCTAAAATGTTTTCAGAAACAACACATGAATAGGTACTCATGAAGAAACTAAGATTCATTATATCCACAAACTAATTGTGTAAAGGTAGAATAAAGGAGCATGTTACAGTTGCACTTACGAGCCATTAGGATTGACCTCAACTTGACCGAAAAATCTTATAGGGAAGACAACATCATGTCTAGGAATTTCCCAAGGGCTGAACTTCTGCATTAGTTAACCAGGAAATGAAAGACTACTGTTATCCCAAAGATATGAGATAATCTAGCATTAACAAATACAATGTTAGGGTTTAGGTGCCACCAAACCTCCAACCAATCTTCAGCAATTTCCTCTTGGCCTGTTTTGGTCATCAGTTGCTTGAATAGACCATATCTGTACCTCAAACCATATCCCCATGCAGGTAAGCTCAAAGTAGCCATTGAGTCAAGAAAACAAGAAGCAAGCCTCCCAAGACCACCATTGCCAAGTGCAGCATCTTTTTCCTATTATCAAAAGAATATTCAGGATCAATGCTTACAACAGCCACATTCAACAACACGAAACCTAAAAACCTGCCTATATGCTGCCAAATTGCATAATAATCAAACTTGAGTTGAACTAAGAGAATCAAGTAAAAAGACCACACCAGTATGCCAGGTTACTCTTCTGAAAATCTTGCTGAATGACCCTATTGGCATGTGAAAATCTTTTGCATGCAAAGAAGTAATTTCATCAAATTACCTGCTCTGTTATTTCCTCAAGTGCATAACCGAGTTGCTTCAAAGCATTAGCATATGCATCTTGAACATCTAGGTTTCCGACTGCATTGGTCAAAGCTCGACCTTGGAGATATTCCATGGATAGATAGTATGTTTGCTTAGGATTGACTTTGTGGTAGTGAGTATATGTGTCGTTCCATTGCTGTTATATTGTTCAAAAACAACAGAATCAGTTTAGATTAAAAATGTAACATCACAAAATCAACTGCAGTTATTAGATGGTACACTTGGATGAGAATCCTCTCCATATTAAATATCACTGAATCTTTACATACTGCCATGAAATACTGATAATTTTCTTTTTTAATTTGAGAATTTTAAAGAGTTTGATCCAGCATCCATGAATTCCAAATGACAATTCAAAAATTTGAAACACTACCTTGATCAGCTGATCACGAACGCTTTCCGCTGTAGCATAGAACGCTTGCTCTGGCTCGAACTTAAAGGGGGAAAAGTGAGGGCTGTACTGGGCATGATAATTGATATTAGACGCAATTGCAGCTGGCTCTTTGGCCTGTGGATTCGCAACCGGTGGAATCTTTTCCAAAATTTTAGCCCTATCAGTCGCACTACCATTCGCCTTCACTGTATCTGCCATGCCTTCTAGGCCGCTAGTTCTCACTAGCCTTTACAGATCACCTGCAAAAAGGTACGAGTAATTACTAGATGAATTGAACAAACGGATGTCATATCACGGATATCTTCAATCAGAAAGATTTTTTCACGTGATACTTATGAAATCAATCCGCTACCACAGAAAATCGCAAAAAAATCACCCAACATTTTACGTCGGCGATACTCGCAAACCGCAGTTGTTTTGTTAAGCAAAGCAACATACAGGTATAGACAACACAAATTCAAACTGCCAAACGTGCAGAAGAACCGAGAATTCCACTGGTGGAACCGCAGAAACAGCATATTGCAGTACAATTAAAGAAAATGCAAAAAGAAGGTGATCTAGCAAGCGATATACCGAATATGACAATGTAAAAATCTCGAATCACATGAAAGGCAGAAAAGCACATTACCAGATGCTCGCTCCAAATCTGGAAAGGAAACGATACAACTGACGTAGTGATGCAATTGAAACTGAAGCTGGACGAAACAAATTCGAGCTATTTAAAGAGTGGAATAAGAGAATTATACCAGCGAGATATTTTAGAGAGAGAAAGTGACGGAAAAGCGAAAAGGAAAAAGTGAGTGTGTAATGGCAGTTCTGGTTTTGTGGTCATGAGTGATTGATGGAGAGTGGGATTGTGAAGGTAATAAATATCAGGGAAGAGACACGATGGGGAAGAAGACGCCAACTCCGATGAAATATCGTAGTTTGATGTGTAGTACCTAAAGCTTAGCGAGCTTGTACCATTCTAAAACATTTTTTTAGTTAGCTCATTTTCACCAATTGTCCGTTTAAATAGAATATTATTCAAATTCAAGATATATTCCCTATTTATCTCATCACACTTGATATAAAGTGATGTGATTCGAGAAATAGAAGGCTTGATCTTAATGGGTACGAGGATAAAACATTTTGATTTATGAATCGATGTCCAATAATTAATATTAATTTGTTGCAACCAATTTTAGAGAAATACATATATTAATTGTAATTCTCGTATAATGGTAGTTTGGTGATTCGAGATTGTCGTCTGCTAAATTGTTTATATCTTCAAATCCGTCAATGCTCAATATGTTTGAATTTTCAGGTTAATGACTCAAATGACAAGAATTTATTTGAAATTGAAAGTTTGGAGAATTGGTAGATTTGAAGATTATCCCAGTCATAACAAATCGAAAGATTGAGTATCGTATTGCCAATGTATCAAGTAGTATTAGTATAATTTTAGCTTATGTATTCAAATGACAATAACTAATATTTGAAATATTTTAGTACATTTTTATAAAGTAGACGGGGTATCTAATCGCTTGATAGCAAGTGAATCTTTTACCTCTGAAAAGGTAAATGTATTTTTTACCATTAATCTATTACAATAGGGAATTATAATAGTTACATATATTCTATTTTCATAAGATTTCACATTATAGTTGCATAAATAGATCGTATGGCAGATCAAGGTTGTTCGTACCATAAGATAATGACTTTAAGCTATGTTGATACGTACATTAATAATTTCTCAGAAATATGTGTTGAGACTTTAAAGATGTCCTATTGAAAGATTTTTTTAATTTCTTTTAGGGTAAAAAGAGATTTTATTAAGCACATACACATAGAATATGGAGAAGATCCCCCATAAAGACCGGAGGTTCCTTACAAATATACGTATTAAGAAAATTAAATTATTAAGCTAGAAAATACATGAAGCGGAATGTTAGGTGATAGATTAAATTATTTGATATGAAATTTCGTAGTCCAGTTATAAATTTGTGGGGTGGTTACAAATTACAATGAGAAGTTAGCCAGTGTAGATTAGATTTGACAAAAGAAGTATAAACATTAAGGAAATGCATTGCTCAAGTCATATGTCTCAAGGAAAAATGATTTATGAAGGAAATAGTATAAACGTTTAATTAGTTTGTACATGTAGAAGGAGTAATCTTTAATTGCGCGACACGTGTGGGTGGAGTTCAGTATTTCATGTGAGCCTTGAGATTGATGCCATCTTATTTATTTTCATCTAAAGAGAGAGGGAGGGAGACAGAGAGAGATGAGAGTCCATCAGTTTAGGTTTCAACCACGTGGTAATTATCAAATTAGGATAGTAGTACAAAGGTAAAACTTGTCAACCTTAGATTTAAAGTCACGTGTTTCTATTTTTTTTTAGTTTTAAATTACGTTTAGTTAATTCAAATTGATATAAAGATTTTTTTTTCCTATATTATATATATATATATATATGAAGAAGTTAAAATAGAATATCTCCCCCACAATATTAATTGCACTAAACTGGTAGTTTTCATGTTTTATGTCCTCCAAATCTCCAATTGTTAACTAGTCATCGTCGCGTTGTGGTGACCTTCATCCAACCCAACCTAACACAACTTTTTAATAAAATATTAATTTCTCCCTCTTCCACATACATACCTTAACCTAACATATTTTTCTTTTTTACTTTAATTTTTAATTATCTCTTATATATAATAATTTTTATTATATTAAAAATATAATAAAAATTCATAATAATATTATTCAATAACAAATAAACAAAATTAAGAGAGAATATGGATTCCGGAAAAATAAGAGATATTTATTTTGTTTGTAAAAGTATAGTAAATTTGGGTTCTATTTATAGAGAAAAATTCAATAAAATTTTTAATATAATTTTTTCTTTTTTGTGTAGAATTATATCTAACTAAATATTATTTTAAAAAAATTAAGATAGCCAATACAAATATGACACTTGGCACAATATTAAAAAGGTCATCATCATGCCTTGAGGATTGGATGGCCAACTAGGTCACAACATTTCAATGACTTGATTTAATTTTTTTCATATTTTTTTTTGTCTTTTATGGGTGACCCACAAAGAGGGTCACCATAGTACATAGATAGATTCAGTTCAATTTAAACTCAAATTTGTAAAATATAAAAGAAAAAAAAAGAGAAAATTATAAAACATCACATGCCTCACCATAAATCATGTCTCCTTTATTAAATATTTTTTAAAGTAACCCAATTGTTGCCCATATTCCTAACTCCATAGCAACATAAGTATATAGTCATTGGAGCTACATGTTTATCTATTAGATGGAAATGTTCAACAAACCAACGTATTTAGGTTGGCGTCAAATTGTTATAAAGTTTATTACTGTTATATTTTCAATTGGATTTCAAGTTTTCAAAGGATTTCAGTGTCTTTTTGAAAGAACGGATTTCATAGTCCTTTTAACTCAACTAAATTATTCATGTCGTAGTTCATTTGCCTTATTTTGTTTATATGCTAAGTGTGCTTTACTTGCATCTCACACCTTTCAACTTGCTGGCCATTCTCAACAATTTGACACACCTTACGATCTCCTAAAAACAATATCTCTATGAGTAGCATAGAATCAACCAAACCGAAAGTAGTACTTAAAAAATACAAAGCTTCTCAAAATCAAGAACCTGTGCTGTCATGATAAATCATATATACATCTGATCCGAGTCTCACAGTATCAATGATACAATCTGAAAGTGACATTTTTTGAAAGCAAGTAGATATATGTATGGCAGAAAAACTGCTTATGCAGAAACAAACATCAAGCTCCGACTGTTTCCACTCCCATACGCATACTGCCTGCTCGCGCTTGCAGAGTGGAAGGGAGTGAAAGGAGCTTTAGTAGTCGAATTTTCTCTGAATTCCCGTCGAATATCCCATAATTTTTCAGCACACTGTCTCATTGAAGGTCTTGATAGTCTTGATGGTGCAAGGCAATGGCGGGCGAGTTTGAGGACTCTTTCGACTGCGTGGATTGAAGGAATGCTCCTTCGCAGCCTTGGATCCATAGCCACGACGACCTCTCCATCTCTCAGTCTCCTAAGTGCCTGCATAGGAAATAATTCTATTGTTGTTTCATTTGTTGAATGGGACGGTTAAAGTTATTTGTGCAATTTGTCGGATCTATTTTCATATGTACTCACCCATCTTGTGGTGACTCTCTCGTCCAGGCTTCTCTGTGATTCTATAGGTTTTCTTCCCGTCATCATTTCAACAAGCAATACACCGAATGAGTAGACATCACTCTTTTCAGTAAGTTGGTATGTCCTTAGATACTCGGGATCCAAGTAGCCAGCAGTTCCTTTGATTTGCGTAGAGATGTGAGTGGCGACGGGGTCTTCTGCAGCTAACCGTGCAAATCCAAAGTCAGCCACTTTAGCTCTGAGTTTTTCTGTGATGAGTATGTTCGATGCTTTGATGTCTCTATGAATTATTGGAGGATCTGTAACATGAGAATAAGGGTGCATGAAAATAGGACAGAAATCGAGTAGTATTCATAGGTGACATACATGATCATTTAGGCTAATATTACCTCTCGGAAATGGAAATGGAAATGGAAATGGAAATGGAAATGGAAATGGAAATGGAAATGGAAATGTGGAAATGGAAATGTGGGAAATGGAAATGGAAATGGAAATGGACAAAATACTATACATTTTCATACATGATGTTTACCTGTATAAGTGTGAAGATAGGTAATGCCATGAGCTATATCAGTTGCAATATCCAAGCGCTCTCCAATTTCAAGCTGATCTCCACGAATTCCTGCACCCGGATTGGCTCATCTTATAAATAATTGGATATTTTGTTGCAAAAAGTATAGCAAACTTGATAGTCTTATCTTTGAATTGGAACAAATAAATGAAATGTAAAATACTTCAAAAAATTCTTCCATTGAGTTGGCATAATTATATCCAACTTGGCTTTTCCAGGTCTCTAACAACTACCTATAACATCAATGACCTGCTTAATGAACGAGTTCGATAACCTACCATCCAAATGTTCTCGAAGGGTCCCATTGCTGATATATTCCACAATAATAAGGCGCTCGTCTCCGTGCTCAATACACCCGTAAAATCTTACCAAACTCAGGTGCTCGATCTTTGATAAGGCTAGGATTTCGTTCTTGAATTCTGCCGACAAGCGTTGATCATAAGTTTCCTGCTAAAAAAGAAGCCTATTGTGTTTGAGAGAGAGAAAAACAGAAGTACTTTCAACTCTCAACTTTATAGAACATCTTACGCTTTTTGCACGCTTTACAGCAACGACACTGCCATCCTTAAGTGTCCCTTTGTACACAGTCCCAAACCCCCCTTCACCTATTTTGTTATCTGGGGAGAAATTTCTGGTTGCAGTATAGATTTCTTTAAATGCTAAGCTATTTCTCAACTTTGCAGAATCAACCTCTGGGTATGCAGCATAACTGGGACGCCTTGATCTTGATGACCTCCTACTATCACGAGCACCAGAATTACTTGAGAAATCTGCATACATACAACAAAAGAAAAATTATAAAAGATATTATTACTTAAATCTCTGATGATAATAAGACAAACTTGCAAGTCAAATTAAGATCAAGGCTGATGCAAACTCATTAACTTACTTGGACTCTCTCCAGCTAGATTAGGCCATGTGTCTGGCTGAACTTGATCTCGACTGGATGCAGGATCAGCTTTCTTGCGTCCAAAGAAAATAACAGAAAAAACTCCAGCTACCTTCTTTGCAGCACTTGCGATGTAACTCAAGGCTGGGTTATTGGACTTGGGACGGTCTTCATCTCGTGTTGATCGACCACCGGAGTTGGTATTCAGTCTTCTGATATGACCCGGGTGGATGATCAAAGGACTTTGTGTTTTCTTCATCTAGAGGGTTGGTGGCCTCTGGCCAATCGCATAGTTGACTTCATTATCTGCTACCCCTTAATGAAGTCATAGACAACAAGTAATTTTCATATGTAGTTGGCTTGCTTGATGAGACTGATTCAGCACCTGCTTGGTCTGACTAGGTAAAATCCAGCTACTGAAAGTGACAATGGCAACTGAAACATGAACTTAAAATATTGGCTAGTGAACACAAAATTATATATGGCTATGTCAATGAGGAAAATTATTTGCCTGCAAAATTCAACTCCTGAAAACAGAAGCAACAAAGAATCGAACTTCCGTAATTGATGGTACAAAATAGTACTAGTGCACAAGAAGAAACTATACAACTTCAAGCAAAAATATGGAATTCTGATACGAGTCTAGTCAAATGTGGCTATACATGAATTTGTCGAACATGTCGATGAGAATCAACTGACCTTTTTTCATGGCAAAAATAATCAAATTTACTATGTTCATGTCTCGTCTCTGGGTGTGTGGGTGTGGGGGTGGGTGTGTGTGTGTTGGGGGGGGTGGTTCAACAGTCTGTTATACACAAAATATGAACAATATACCTACAGTAAAATGTATTCATTAACTCTTCAGCTCTTCCGGATCCCTCACAGTCCTCTAAAAGTAGAAGGCTAAACAAGCGAACTTATTAAAACTGACTGCTAAGCAGAAGTTTCATCAAAATTGACCCTTTTTCCAGTAGAGAAAACATTGTAGAATACTGCTGCTGAGAAATACAGGAATGATGTGAGCAACAAAAATCCTTTGAAGGAGCCTACTAACTCCACAAAAAAACCAGCACCAACTGTTCCGATTATAGCAGCGAAGGTTCCAGCGGTGTTAGACATACCTATACGGGAACATAAATGGATGTTAGAATTATTACACTATAAACTATTTAGCAAACAAGTACTGTTTAATGTGTGGCACATGAATGTGTCATATACATATATTTATTTATCATTTTGCAGACAGAGAAAAGAAAACTCACCATGCAGGACACCAGAGTATTGAGGGGCAATTTCCTGTTGACACGAGAAATTTGATTAGCCAAATATTTGTAAACATAACAAATGAAGTAGCAGAGAATATGTGAACCTGAAGGTTTACAAGGAATCCACAGTGACTAAATGCTTTGAGCCCAACAGCTACAGTAAGCCAAGCAGATGCTACGAATGGACTTCTTGCATTTGTTAAGCAAATGAGAGCCAAACCAGGACCAAAAAACCCAACTGACTGTAAGAGTCAAGAGCATGCAGAAAGGAAAAGTTAGTGAAAGTAAAAAAAAAAATCAAGAAGTTTGGTTCTGGTGCAAGTTACCATGTTGGTAACACCAACCCACCCACCATATTCTAATTCTTTCTTCTAAATACCTCTCTTTTTTGGCTAGGGAATGCTGAAAAGAGAAATAATACCTGCATAATTTTTCGAGTCAGTGTGACACTAATTCCACGCTGGATCATCATATCTGATAAAACACCAGCAAGGTAGCCTGTGACAGCCATCATACTCCACGGAATAGCACTAAACCAAGCAGCATGTCTGAGATCAACATGATATATCTACAATAATCAGCATCACTGTTATCTATCTTCCATAAGCATTAATATAAGTTAACAGTAAATTCAATAATGATTTTTGTGGCGCACCGTCTTGAAGTAAATTGGCATCCATGAAAGTATAACAAAAAATCCCTACACGAAAGAAAAGAATATAATAAAACTTAATGCAGGATAATCTTTCACGATCTAGCTAAACAATTATATTGTGCATCAACACGTAAAAGCAAGTCAGAAGAAGCCAACAATGACTTCAATTCTGACGTTCATGGTGCATGCATTTAGGGGGTGCTTGCTTTGAGTGATAGTATAGATAGATAAAAATAATTCAACCTAGGATTGATTATGGACTGATTAATTTATAACTTGTTTGATCATCTTATCCTTCAAATACTCAATCATATGTTATATCAACCTATCCTCTCTCTCAAAGTAAACGGCCCCTTAAGGGAATTCATCTGACTCAAGGAAAAAAATAGCCGCAAATATGGAAGAAGTGTAGAGGGAGAATACATTACCCAGCTATGCATAGCATTTGCAACAATAAGTGACCAAGTGGGTAGCTTAGAGAGCAAACGTCTAAAAGGAGGAATGCCTTTACTTGTTTCAGGTCCGTTTTTTGACAGAGAGGGTACTGATGACCTGCTCTGTATGTATCTTAGTTCAAACTTAGATATTTGAGGACTTCGATCAGGAGAGCTTGAGGTTGCTGATACCCAAACTAAAAGCCAGAGAAAGCCAAACAACCCAAATATCACAAATGGACCATATATGCCTGCCTGTGACATGAGGATTGGGGAAAGTGTAAGCCCAATAGCACTTCCAAGCTGAAATCCAGCCATCGCAAGTCCCACAGCCCTTGACCTTTCGGTTTGAGGAAACCATCTGAAAATAAATTCAAATAGCAGGTTTCTGTTTTAGATTTCCAAACTTCAACACTAACATCAAAACTAAAATAAGTGAATAACGCAATCAAAATTATGAGCTTGATTGTTAGGTACCTTGCTATCATATTATTCATGCATGGAAGGGCTACACCTTCTGCAATGCCAAGCATCATCCGTGCTGCAAGTAGAGCCAATAAAGATGATTCTGCTGCCCAAGGAGTAAGGAAGGTAGCCAGAGACCACAGAGCTACCCCCCAAGACATGACCAGCTTACCACCATAGCGGTCCACCAGAGTCCCTCCAGCTATAGGTGATATGAGATATCCCCATAGAAAAGATGACTGCCATTAGTAACTATCAGATCAATAAGATTCAGAAAAATGATTGGGAAAACGGTACAAACTAATTTTATGTAACTATGCAAATCCCTGGAGTATACACCTATTTACAGAACAATAAGATGGACCTCTGAATCACCAACTAGGAAGAATGAAGAAATTAAACACAGTATTCCAATTAACTAAGGTGGTTATTACTATCACAGCTATTGAATGAAATATTTTTGTTTTTTGTTTCTTCTGCTGAGATTATTATTCTTCCATTTTGGACTTCTCAAAAGTAAGGTACCCGAGATCTAAAAGAAGTAAACTGTAATTGCCTAATTGGTTGGTCACTTTCTACCCTAGTAAGGCTCCAACTACTTCTTAGTAAATGGTCGTATAACCACAAGAATTTAAATCTTTTTAATTATTGGCTATGCCTAATATCATTACCTAATTTCTGTGAATTGTGATGGTGATATACCTCTGAAATAAAACCTCAAGCTTTAGTAGGATGAATGTCTCATGTAAAACTGATCTCAGAAATAATGCAATTAAGTCACGCAGGGGATAAGGTATTCTAACTTGAGAATCTTTCCTTCACATTAAAAATGACGTAATTTGAACTCTGATATACATTTTCAAAGTATTGAAGCGTGATAATGCCAAAACTGGAATTCATTTAAAGAAGCTAAAGGCTGTAACTGAGAAGGTACAGGAACCAAAGGTTTAAAAATACATTCAACAAAATCCATCTATGTACCTGTATATAAGTTTCTAATAGAGGCTATCTGACCCCAACGATTAATTTCATCTTCTGGGACTGCAATTTATGAAATGCTTTCCTTCAAACCAGTAACTGCTTAACAAAGCATGAGTTGTTTGATTTTCTTCTTAAATACTGAAATATCTGGCTCACAAGCAACCATGCGCTCAATTATTGGCAGTTAAAGCGCTTTCTAAACTCCTTATCCAGTAAAGCACATATTACTTAGTGAAAACTCATCAATAAACACACAGACGCCACCAGCTGCAACTACCAATATCGAATAAGGACAGTTAGCTCCCCACAGGAAGCAAAGACTATGTTCACTCCAGCAGAAAAATAAATAGTACACATCAAAATCAGAAGGAGCTCAGCGAGCTAAGTAACAAAGACATGCACGAAGGCAATCACGGGAATCACCTGAACAACACCGGAAAACGACGGACCCCAACCGCGCGATAGCGAAAGCGGAACTATAGCTACGGACATGACGACGCGATCGGCGTTGCAGAGCGCCAGAGCCAGCGCAAGCATGGCCACCACCTTGACCCTCTCCGAAGTGATGAACTCCACAAAACTCGGCTCGGGCGATCCATCCAAGCTTCCACTTGCGAGAAATTGACCGTCATTCGACGACGATCTCAATCGATTCAGCCCCGAACTGCCGGTTTTGAGCCGCGGAAGAGCTGCTCCGCCGGTTGAGGCACTGTAGGACGGCAGCGCGAGCCGTCGTGTTGGCGTGATTGTCGAAGAAAATCCGATGCAGTAGGGTATACCGTGCTTGTTAGGTTTTCGGCCGCGCGGAATTGAGCTCGAGCAGAGGCGCTGGTTGAGTGTTGTGAGAGAATGGGAGTTCATTGTTGGCTACTGGTAGAGAGAGAAAATGCGTATGGAAATGGAAGGAATGGATTTGGAGCAGAGAATTAGAAGTGGAGTTCACTGTCAAGCACCATCTTCCTATTCATAGTGCACATAGGAACAATTTGCCTCTTAACTATTTATGATAATGATAATCAATTATATAAATATTAACACTTATTTTATTTTTTATTCGTTTCTTTATAGTTAAACACAAGAGGGAATACAAATTTCATATAATAATCTATGATATATTGAAAAAACTAGAGAAAAATAATGATGTGAACTATAATATTTACCAAGGCCAAGGGCAGCGGCGCACTCAGCAAGCGCGTGCGGCGCACGCGCCGCGCTTGCGGAGCGCATGCTTGCGCCTCAAAGCGTGGAGCGTCGGCCGGCTCCCCCCATCCCTCGCCCACGCGCGCCACGTGGCGCGCTCTGATTGGGTAACGGTATATCCGTTGCGAAACCCCGATTTTTCATTTTTTAGTTTTTTTTTTAAATTCGGCAGTTTTTGACCGTATTTTTCAAAAAAAAATTAAATCAAATTTTTAATCTATAAATACCCCCATTTCTACCCATTTTTTCACACCACCTTCTACACTTCATTTCTTCCTTTTCTCTTGCATTTCTTCAAGCTCAATCAAAATCATGTCTTACGACAACGAGGAGTTTAAAAAAAGACTCAAAGAGTCGAGCGATCTTTTATTCAACCATCACCTCCTTGTCCGGGCAAGTCATCGAGACGGCGAGGATGTACATGAAGCCGTATGTACCGGAGCCAGTAGAGGAGGAGATCCAGGCAAAGAAGAAAAAGGTGTATGTGCATCGTGACCGGCTTACTGGTGAAGCACGCATTCACCAAGATTACTTCGCCAAAGCGCCAACGTGGGGAGACGACGTCTTCCGCCTTCACTTTCGTATGACGAAAGGGTTATTCAACCAGATCGTGCAGACATTGGAGGATCGGGAACCATACTTTCAGCAACGCCCGGATGTCACGGGAAGATTGGGGTTCACCGCGATGCAAAAGTGTACGATGGCGTTGCGGCAACTTGCAACGGGTGGCTGTGCCGACCACTTCCACGAGTACCTCCGGATGGGCGAGAGTACGGGTCGCCTTGCTTTGGAGACCTTTTGCAGAGCTCTCATATCTGCATATGGTCCAGAGTTCTTACGGACGCCAACGATGTCCGACTGCACCCTCCTTCTACATATGCATGAATCGAGGTACGACTTTCCCGGAATGCTGGGTAGCATCGACTGCATGCATTGACCATGGAAGAATTGCCCGAATGCATGGAGAGGGGCGTTCACAAACCAGAAGAAGGGACACCCAACGATTGTCCTTGAAGCCGTCGCTTCTCAAGATCTGTGGATTTAGCACGCGTTCTTCGGTGTCGCCGGCTCAAACAACGACATCAACGTACTCAACCAATCGGACGTGTTCAACGAGCTTCTCAACGGGAAGAGCCCGGCGGTGACGTTTTACTCCAACGGCGATCGATACAAGATGGGCTACTATCTCGCCAATGGGATTTATCCATCTTGGCCCACCTTTGTCAAGACTCTCCCGTGCTCGATTGACCCGAAGAGAGCTCTGTTCGCAACGAAACAGAAAGTGGCACGCAAGGACGTGGAAAGAGCCTTCGGCGTCCTCAAAGCTCGTTGGGCTATTCTCAGCAGGCCGGCACGACCCTGGTTCAAAGAGTCGTTATCGAACATCATGTATGCTTGTATTATCTTGCATAACATGATAGTTCAGAACGAAGTTGACTCTATAACCAATTGGAGTCCGGAGGAAAGATCGTCCACTACAGTCGAGGAGAGTACGAGTTGAGGAGCCTAGGGGTGAGCAAAATACCCGAAATCCGAATATTCGAACCGAACCAAACCGAAATAAAAAATTTGGTTCGAATTTTTCGGATTTTCGGATCGGATCGGTCTAATAGTAATCCAAACAAATCCGAAATCCGAAATATATATGTGTATATATATATATATAATATTATTATTAATATTATATTTATAATATACATGTTATATATAACTTTAAGTTATATTATAATATATGTTATAATATATAGACATAATTATTTATTTA
>JAYJMF010000036.1:3020770-3032130 GCA_036873715.1 Salvia sclarea | reverse complement strand
CAATGTCATATTTATGATGTAAATTGCTCAACGTATTTATTTTATAATTTATAATAATAATAATTATTATTATTATTTTAAAATAAATTTTTTCTTTTTTTTATATCATATTTATGACGTAAATTGATTTCCCGTCGAGTTTCGACGGATTAATCACTAGTTAAATTATATTAGTAGTTTAATATTTCCATGAAATAATCCCCAATGTTCGAATTGAGACAATTCTTTTGTTTCCCAAAATACAGCGAGCGGGCCCGTGGTGGGAGCGTGCAACGACGTCGTACCTGAAAGTAAGTTTGAAATGAAAGAAACAATGAAAGCTGAAACAGTCGCAAAGATCAGAGGAGGGAAAAATGAGCGTGGCCACGGCATCGTATGTAGCTCGTCGAGCAGCGCAGAAGGAGAGGGTCAGGATCCTCTACAGGAGAGCGCTCAAGGATACTCTTAACTGGGCCGTTCATCGCCACCTCTTTTACCACGATGTATTTCTCTCTCTCTCTCCCCTAGGGTTCATGTACATCGATTCGATCTAAGCTTTTTGCAATTAGATATGTGTAAGAGCTCCAATGTGCTGGATTCGCTTCCTTAAGATGATATCCTGATTTCTGCTTGTCATTTTTATTTTTATTACAAGGCTGATGCGCTCAGAGAGAAGTTTGAGGCCAACAGACAAGTGGTTCGTTATCTTCTCTAATCCTTATACTGTATTTTTTTTTTACTTATTGAAGGTGAACGTTTATATGGTTGTTTTTTTTAATTCAGTTTTAAACTCATTCTTCTGGTTAGTTATGGGTTGAAAATTGAGCGATTTGCAGATTTGTAGAAGTCACAGATTAGTTATACGCCTAATTTTGTTAAAGGCTGATTTGTAGCTGTAGCTGTAGAATCTGTTTCTTAGGTAAAAATGAGATGGGATTCATTGTTGTTTGAGTGGAACAGATGGAGACGGTGATGTGATGAATTGACCTGAATAATGTCGACTGCGTTGCCAAAGAAATGTGTCCACTAAATTGATACATTTCTGTTTTACAATGTGGCATTTTCAGGAGGACATTGAACTCATTGATAAAATGATAGCTGCTGGTGAAGCAAGCCACAACAAGTGGCGGCACCCTGATCCTTACATTGGTAATATATAATCTTAGTTCTTAGATCATTATAATTAAGTAGTCATAACGTCAATGAATGCATTTCTAGGACAAATATTTTTATCTTACAACTTGAATTTGCTCTAGGATTCTTCTAGCACGTCAGCACGTGAACCATTGCTATTCCACTGTTCTCACTTTCTTTTCTTTTCCTTTGCTTTGTCAATTTTGACATTTCAAATTTAATTACTTGGAGAATTGGAGGTGATAATTTGATTTTGAGAATGATATGATTCTTTTCGAATAGATTTAGCATGTCAAAGGTAGTTTTGACGTACTGTTTGAGGCTCACTAACATTCTATGTAACAGTTCCATGGGCACCTGGCGGCTCCAAATTTTGCAGAAACCCAACACCACCTCCTGGGGTAATTACTAACATACTTCATATGCTTTTAATAGCTGGCTGTAGATTTGATTTTCCTTTCTGCCCTCTTTTTGCATGTTTCGGCTTTATCTTTTCTATATAATAAGTTTCTATAGACTATAATTTCAGTACCTTGGTCCTTGGTGTTCATTTTCCTCACATTATAGGGGTGGATGGTTTTGACATTTTAACTTATTCAGCCATTTGTATGATCGGTATGAGGTGGTGGGGTGGGACTTATCAACTATATGTTTCTAGAAGTAGCCTATGTATGATGTATCTTGAAGAAGTGAAACCTTTTATTTGTTTGGTCTGAAGCAGTTCACTCTATAGTCTGTAGTGGTTTGCTTTCCTCTTCTTGATGAACTTAAAAGAACTATCATTTTGTCTGTATAACGCCATTGCTTTATACTCCCTCCGTCCCACTAAGCATGGCAACATACTTTTCGGCATGGAGATTAAGAAAAGTGGTGTTTTGTGTGTAAAGTGGTGGAACCCACTAAATTAAAGACATTTTTCTAGGCAAAATTATTTCCTTTTTTGGCTTGTGCCATTACTAATGGGACAACCCAATATGGTAAGTGTACCGTGTTTAGTTGGAGGGAAGGAGTATCATCTTAATTGATGAATCTATAGGTATTCCTATATTATCCAGTAGCTCACAAACCTTATTCTTTCTTGTTGCTGCAGATTGAGATAATCCATAACTATGGTCGTGAAGAAAATGAATGAAGTACAATTTGTCAACATGGAAATAATTAAAGGTTGGTGACACACTTTCAATTCAAGTGGATATTTCAGTCTGGGATACTAATTTGTCAAGAACAACTAATATATCAAAAGGAATCTGCGTTATTCCTAGATGCATCTAAATGTTTTTCTCTAATTTTTGCAATTACTACTGTTGTTCTTTGTATTATAGCAATAACTTAACTGCTGAGGCATGTTGAAATGCAGATTGCGAATATGGTGATGCAATACGGGGGATACTGATATGAAACCCGGTTTGTGTCATTCAAGTTAATTTTGTGGTCGATACTTGTAGCTCGCTTTGAGTGGCTGCTGACTTATAAAATGAGTTGTTACAAGGAACTCTTGATGGAAACATTCATATTCTTCTGTTGTCGTTTTTACTTTCATGCTAATGTTGGTAATGCAGTGAGTCATGAAGAAGCATTTGTAATGTTTGACCTTTGATATTTTGCTGATCGGAATTCGGTTGATTTGAGAGCAACGTAGACATATACTAATATCGTCTCATGCTAGTGAATCTGATTGCCTGTTGATACACTTATGAGAGCAATTATCTCTCTCTCTCTCTTTTATATAAAAAAATTACTCATTACAGTACTTCACTTAAATTAGTCGTTTTTATTCTCCCAGAAGTCCTAAGCACGTAAATTTAGATTGAGGAATTTAGGATTTCAAAGGATATTTTCAGTTTATATTGTTATATTCTGACGTCTAATTCATCAGTAAAGTGGTACGCTTTAAAAAATAAATTATGTGTTCGATCTAGTGAATTTTAACCAGATCCAGTGATAATACTTTTTTCTGTAACTTGCGTATTTAAAAATCTAAATATAGTAAAAAGAAGTTTAAAATAATAGCTACCGGTTCTGTTGAGTTTTGGTTCCACTTTCACGTATGAAATACCATACATCTGACTATCTGACTCCTTTCCCTTCATTAGTTAATGTTTCTAATTACATATCCAAAAACACTCGATTCATATTTGAATCAAATTAGTATATTTATTTATTTTCCTTTTGTTTGGATCGAATTAAGAGACATGACCTCTTCTTTTACATAGAAAAGTCGTCGTTTGGGTGTTCATAACTGAGAAAGAAAAAAGAAAACCAAAGAGAAATACTATCATATTTTGTTGTGCAAATAAATCTGAATCCGATTTCTATGAATCCTTAAAATACCCCAAAAATAAACACTTTAAAATGTTTGCTAAAAGAATAAATAAAGAAAATGAAAAATGAATGTAGTGATAAGAAAAGAAAGAAAATGGTTGCTGGGTGATGGATGATGGGAGTGGCTCTACATGATACACATTTTCTTTGCTCAGCCAACAATAACAACATCCTACAATCACCCTGCAGCTGTTCTCCTTTTCTTCATTCATGAAAAATGGAACTCTCTGGAGCCACATCGATTTCTTGGGCGAATTCCATTTCTCCGTCTCATCACTTTCCCCAAAGACTCTCTGTATGCTCTCTATTCTGCGTTGCTCTTTTCTCCAAATTTTAGTTGCTTTTTTTCTCAATTCCGTTGTGCTTTCACAGGTGTGGAGGGTTAGGACTGCCAGAGGTTTCTGTGTAACTAGCAGCAATGACAAGGTCTTTCCTCTTCTTTTCTTCCCCCCTCTCTCTCTCTCTAGTATTTGATTGTATGACAATGCATTGTCTATCAAAGTCTAGGCAATTGTGAAAGACGAAGACGTCTGGTTTTCCATTTGTGCATTTCGTTACTTCTTTGATGTCCAGCGCATTCAAAATTGAGGACATATGTAATGAAGAGCTCGAGAATTTGCGTTAAATTGTTGCATTATCAGGACTCAAATCGCGAGACTTAGGGTCTTGTATTTGTATATGCACTACTGATATATGAAACAAGTTTTAGAGAGCTCATTCTTGCTAGATACGACTTCAAGATGTATATAAAATTGGGTGAAATTGTGCTTCAAACCAGTTGTATTTTATCAAATGGAATAGGGAACCAGGCTCCATTGATATATGTGCTACATTGCTTCTTGCCCCCTTATTTCAGAAATGTTTTACTTTTTACCTTTTCGAAGCAGGCGGATGAGATGATCGTTTCAGTAACTGGAGCCACTGGGTTCATAGGTAAAAGATTGGTGCAGAGATTGCTTGCAGGTATATACTTGAGTTTCTTTGCTGCTTCATTTGAGTTTAAACTTTGATGATGCAATGCAACCTATAAGGGCACCTATGATGCAACCTATAATGCATAAAGTTTTTGTTTCAGTTGTGGCACCCCTCAAAGTGTAAACTAATTGTTTTGTGTTAATTATCTACGCGAGCGAAAACCTTGTGCATTATTATGTCTAATATACCATAGGCTCTCATTGATCTGTATCATTTTTCTTCAATGTAGATGATCATCGTGTGCGAGTGTTGACGCGGTCTAGGTCAAAAGCCCTGTCAATTTTTCCGGGTAAGAAGGTAATGAAGCTATAGTTGCATTAGTGTTACACCCCACTCATGTTTAAATCAACTTACACTATGTTGGCTTTTGCCGTATAAAGTGGCCTTGATTTGAATTCGGTTAAATGTAAAAGAGAAGAGAGTCAAGAGAAAGTACTTAGATTTTCCTTCCCTTCTTTCTTGATTGTTCTCAAATTTACTAGTATTATTCGGTAGACAACAAAGATGAATTTCCTGTCTCGTTGCTAATCCAGCCATGCATTATTTACTTTGTTTCCCCGCTATTGCCATATTCAACTTCTTTTCCTGGTGTTAAATTGCACGAGATCCTTTATAAAACTTAGTACTTCATGTCCTATTTCCCTAGCATTCATATCTACAATGTGTATGGTCATGTCATAAATAAACACGCCACATTTTTTAACACTATTTGATTTGGTCAGATGGGACACAAAATGTAACGGCTCAATCAACTGCTGTTTCATTCTTATATGTAGCCAGGGACTATCCAGGCATCAAAATAGCAGAGGAACCAGAGTGGAGAAACTGCATTCAAGGTTCTATGGCTGTTGTAAATCTGGCCGGAATGCCTATAAGCACAAGATGGTCACCCGAGGTGTGCTGTTCTACGAATTTCCTCAGAATGATTCTGCTACATCTCGCATCAATCTAGTTACACTTCAGAATGCCACACAATTTTTTCTACATTAATCTCGAAGCCCATATTGCAGATCAAGAAAGAGATCAAAGCTAGCAGGATTAGAGTAACTTCTAAGGTATTTTTCTACATCCTTGTTGAAATCTCTTCATAAGTTTTTAATCATCTGCTAATTGCTTGTTGAAAAACATTAAACATTCTAGGTTGTAGATTTGATTAATAGTACACAGGATGACCTTCGCCCCAAGGTTTTGGTTAGTGCAACAGCAGTCGGCTACTATGGTATGCATCTTGAAATGTTTTTCCACACATCATTTAAGGAGATGAATCACCTTTGAGAATTTCATGATTTAATTCTCTAATTTCCTACTTGTTTCATTTAGGAACTAGTGAAACTCGAGTTTTTGATGAGGAAAGTCCATCAGGAAACGATTACTTAGCAGAGGTATAAAAGTTTTTTTTCTTCTTTTTTTTCCAGTCTATGTTGCTTTAAACTTTTATCCAGTAGTCTATTTTAACTTTTCATGTTTGGTTTTCTCAGGTTTGTAGAGAGTGGGAGGCAGCAGCTCTAAGAGTCAATAAAGATGTTAGATTGGCACGAATACGTATTGGTGTAGTTCTTGGAAAAGAGGGCGGTGCTTTGGGTACATATCACCATTAATTCTCTCGTTAATGTTTACTAGTTTCAAATGTTGGTAAAGGATGGATAATTCATATGACGATATTTATCCAGTTGACATCGTTCATAAAAAATAATACTATCTAACACTGATAGTTATGGGCTGATTTGCAGCTAAAATGATACCACTCTTCATGATGTTTGCTGGTGGACCTCTGGGCTCTGGAAAGCAATGGTAACTGCTCTTAAATTCGATCACGATATAATCTACCTTTTCGCGTCACTTACAGAAACGTGGTTAACGTTGCAGGTTCTCCTGGATTCATGTGGACGACCTAGTAAGCTTGATATATGAAGCCCTGTCAAACCCTTCTTACAAAGGTGAGAGTTACTGAGACAGTGCTTGCAACTCAAATCCTTATTTCAACTAAATAATGAGATGTGTGTGTGTGTGTGTGTGATTTTGATGGCAGGAGTGATCAATGGCACAGCACCGAACCCTGTTAAGCTGTCAGAGATGTGCGATCATCTGGGGTCGGTATTGGATCGACCGTCGTGGCTGCCGGTGCCAGAGCTGGCACTCAAAGCGGTGCTGGGAGAAGGCGCCTGTGTGGTAATTGAAATTGTTAGATGCATGAAATTGAAACAAAGTATTGAAGCTCATCCATTGTTGTATTATTATTGATAGGTTCTTGAAGGACAAAAGGTGGTTCCGGCAAGGGCGAAGGAGCTGGGCTTCCCTTTCAAATATCCCTACATTAAACAAGCTCTCAGATCAATTATGTCTTAGACTTGCACACTATTATTCTTTATTGTTTTGTTCTACATTTTTGATGATATATACTTGTGGGAGAAAAATTGTTTGGCCCGTCTATGTTCGACCTAGATTATATGATGATAATGGACAAAACAAATACCTATATGCCAATATTAGACGTATTGTTCATTTCAAGTCACAAAGATTTCGTCTTTTTCTTATATATATTTGATGAGAGTTTGACCTCTAGTTGTTCCGGCTAGATTTTTAACGTTTGTCTATTTTATAATTGAAACCTTTTTTTTTTTGGTTTGAAGTATATGATTGAGTCGTTATATAAAATTCAAGGATCTAACAGAAGCATATAAAAAATAGTATTCGTGTATCAAAAGCTCTTCATAATACATTGTGAGCATGAATTAACATGCCCACCATTGATTGCTACGAAAATATGTGCAGGAGAACCTTTTAACATGTTTTTCAATATGTATATTCTGTCAACAGTGGTTTTCTGCTATTCTCCCCCACCACTCTTGTCTACTGGTTTCATGTTTAATTTCTAGTTTTCAGAATTCTTTTTTAAATGCTTGAATTAAGCTATTTAAAAATTACTGACAGATTGCAGTAATTCACTACAGTGAAGAGTCCCAGTTTAACTATACTACGTTGCATCCTTTTCACAAATTGAGAATCGTTCCAAAATCAAGGATACCCCACAAAATCTTAGCCAATCGACTCGAAATGTATCATTTTGTATTAAAAATTTGCGGTGAGGTCAATATTCACCAACACATACACATGTAACATAAAAAATTCATGAGTTGAATAAATTAACATCACATACACTACATAACATGGATTGAGCAACAACCGGCAATTCCCACATTTATAATAATAAATCAAACTCCTAAAAAACAAATACCACCAACCATAATTTAACAGAAGCAACGTGGCTTCTTTATTAAAACTTAAACACTAAACGCCAACTGCTACTCCTCCGCAGCAACCAAATCAACAACACCGTCGTCAACGCCGCCTCCGCCTGCAGCTGTAAGCCTACAAGAAGCCGACGCCGCGGCCAGATAAGGCATGTTACTGAAACAGCAAGCAAGGCCGTCAACCGCCGCCGCCACGCCACAATCACCAACAAACTCCTCCACACGTTGCCTCAGCGTCTCGAACATGAGCTCCGGGCGATGCCCCATTGCCCGGAGCACATCCCCAGACGACGGCCCGGGCACCGCGCTCTTCACGGAAAAGCCACTACCGCCACCGCTCTGCGCCACTCGCACCACACTCGGCCCCCCAAACAGGTTGTGCAGCCCTCCCAGCGCCTCCTCATAAGCTCCACCAAGAAACATTCCCAGATAGTAGCTACCATTGCCTTCCAGTTTGTGCAGAGGCAAGCTCGATTCGCCACCTACGAACTTGTCGATCTTGCCATCGCTGTCGCAGGTCAAGTCTGATAGAATTCCTCTCAGCGCTGGCCTCTCATCAAGCCTGTGGATCGGAACGATTGGAAACAGCTGGCCGATCCCCCAAAAATCAGGAACTGAGGTGAAAACAGAGAGATTGATATGGTAAGTGGGGATATGATCGGAAACGCCAATAGCATTGCTGATAAATTCGCAGAGGCCGTCAACGGCGGCGAGCTCCTCCATCTCCAAACACCCTTGCTTAAACTGCTCCAAGCATATCTCCTTCAGCTCCTCCGCGTAAACCACGCACTTCTCATACTCATTCCCCATCGCCGCTGCGTACAGGCTCCGGTAAACACCACGAGCTTCGTCGCTCAATCGCTCCATGAGATGCCCTACTCCGGAAGGAGAAACAGACTGCTGAGCTTCACCAACACCGCCATGGCTGCTTGCTGAAACAGCTTCGAACACTAGAATCGAGTGGTGCGAGACGATTGCGCGGCCGCTCTCACTGCAGATCACCGGATGCTTCACGGCGTTGCGATCGCACACAACGCCGATGGTCTTGACGACGGTGGAAGCATACTCTTCAAGGCTATAGCCAATAGACATATCTGAATTTTCAGATTTGGAGCCGTCGTAATCGACTCCGAGGCCGCCGCCGACGTCAATGACCTTCATACCAGCGCCGTGGCGAACTAGCTCGCAGTAGATCTGCGCAGCTTCGCCGACGCCGTCAGCGAGCAGAGAAGTCGAAGGAATTTGAGAGCCGACGTGGAAATGCAGCAACTGCAGGCAATCGAGCATTTCACATTGCCCTAATTTCTTCAAAACTCGGAGAATTTGTGAAGTGGTGAGGCCGAATTTTCCTTTCTCACCGGAGGTGGAGCCGAAATGGCCGGCGTGCTTCGTCCGCAACTTCGCCCTGAGCCCGATCACGGGCCGGATGCCTAGTTTCCTGCTAACATCGATTACCACGTCGAGCTCTTCTTCTTGCTCAAGCACAATAATAGAATTCAAGTGCAGTTTTCGCGCAACGAGAGCGAGAGAAATGTACTCTGCATCCTTGAATCCATTGCAGACCAATAACGCCTCGGAGCTTCCATTGCAGAGGCAGCTCATCGACAGGAGAAGCTCCGGTTTGGAGCCGGATTCGAGGCCGAAGCGGAATCCCGAGCCGAATTTGACTATGTCCTCGACCACATACTTGTCCTGATTACTCTTCACGGGGTAAACGCCCAGATAATGGGCATCGTAGGCATGCGATTCGATTGCGACATCGAATGCGGAATGAAGCGATGCGAGCCGGTTTCTGAGGACGTCGGGGAAGCGGACGACGAGAGGGAGCTGCAGCCCGAGCCCACCGGAAGATTTCGGGGCCGAGGCCTTGCTCACGACCTTGAGAAGATCGATTTCCTGATGTGGCAGCGTGTCGTCTCCGAATGGACGGACGGAGATGTTGCCGGCGGCGTTCACGGCGAAGTAAGGCGGTCCCCACCGGTCCACACGGTAAAGCATCGCCGAGTGGGATGGGGACCATGCAGCGGCCGCGGGGAGAGTGCTGTCCCAGCTGGCGAAGGCGTAGGGGTGAGGAGAAACAGGAACAGATGTATCCACCACTGCCATCTCCGACTAAATCAACGAATAAATACACGGAATTATACGACTATGTTGTAGCAAGGGGGGTTTACAGCGCGCCGAGGCCGGAGCCCCGGCCACCCCCTTCAAAAGGAGCAAAAAAGGATCGAAATCACGACAACGCCGTCGTCGCAGCCATGATTACCGCGGCGAGAAATCCCGACGCCTAACGCTCAGAAGAGAGAGGGGTTTAATTAACTGTATAAATGGAGGAAAAAGGGGCGGAAATGAATCAGAAGCAGTTTGAAATGTTGAGAGGGCGCAGCATTGATCTAGGTTTAGATGAGAAATTGGGGATCGAGGCGGAAACCTAAAGATGGTGGAGAAAATATTGCGGACGTTAGAGATGAGTTTGAGAGTGAATGGAATTGGAATGAGAAGCCATGCTCGAAGCCGCATCTTTTATAGGCAGCACGCGGTAGGTAGACTGCGGGCCGTGGGCCTTGATTGGGCCCGACCAATACAGCTCGGAGTTTGTCCCTTACAATTTAAGGGCATGTTTAAATAGACGGGATTTGATTGGTTGAGTACGCTAAAAATGAATAGTGAAGAACACTGAATTTAACGGGCCTATGAAATGATGAAACAAAGATATCAAACAATTGGTTCTACCAAGATGAACTAGACATCGAGGCCTCAACTATTCAACCGAACAAGCTCTAAACGTATTAATAGTCGTATTTACTAGGAGAGAGAAAAAAGTAAATGGCAATATAAGTGAGGGTGGGCCAAAAACTAAAATAAAATAAAATCGAAATGTGCTAGGTGTATTGATTGGGTGGGGGAATTTATTGATTTCGTGTGGCCGCGTTGCAGGACCAACCGCCAGGACCCAAGATGTATGACTTCCAAACCTATAAATATAATTAGTTTTGTGCAGTAATCACTAGCTAGTCTAGTGGTTACACATATGTAGGAACTGTTTGAGGGCATGCATTCGACCCTTAGCAACATCAACATTCTCCTTGTGAGACCAATATTCAATTATTTAAAAATGAACCAAATTTTGTGTTTGTGTGTTGGCCTAGTGGTAGGTAGTTAATAACTAAAGCCAATGGTGTTTGGTTTGAGTCCTCTGTGGTGCGGTAATTTAAAAATTTTGCATTTATTTATAATAATAATAATAATTAGTTTTGTGCAACTTCAACAATAACATGTGTGCCACAAAACATGTGAAGTACATGTTTTTTTAAAAACCAAACTCAAAAGCCTTTTTTATAATCTAACCCTTGACCCCGTTATTATACTAGAAAAGACTAGATGTAATCATTAGACAGAATCGTGATTAGCATTTACAGTATTGAAAAAACACGAAAGAATTAGGCTTACTTGCATTAAAGATGGATACAACTAAGGATGATAAATTGATAATGGAGCTCTTTGAAAATTTGCAAACTCATACAGGTCTCAATACTTGTTATTTATTACTCATATCTCATCCAAACTCGTGTAGTAATCTAATCACCCACCGACTGATAAGTCCCGTTTTATAGCGTTTTGCATTGTGTTTTATAGTGTTGTTGGCCTCGTTGTTGTAGTTTTAGCTCGGTTCTCTATTGATTTCATGATTTGTCGAGCTTT
>JAYJMF010000036.1:3006099-3019307 GCA_036873715.1 Salvia sclarea | reverse complement strand
GGATAATAACTAAGGTATGCAATATAGAGAAATAAGGATTAAGATAAACTAATATTGATTTTCAATTGAATTGCAATATAGGTTCCTAAACAACCAGACTCCTACCAGTGTGGTTACTATGTGATGATATATATGAAAGAAATAGTCGACTTTGATTCGGTTCAGACAATTGCTTCTTTGGAAACAGTGGTAATTAATAGTCTTATTTATTATATTGTGGTTAACTCGTATTAAAACTATTTGTTGGGTTCTACTTACATACATTTACTTTTACAGTTTAGTAAAGGGAATTACTCACTTGATGACATTAATAAAGTGCATGTTGAGTAGGCAGAATGTGTACAAGACCATATTTATCCCTAGAAGGTAATTATATACTTGTTTGATAGAGTATTGAAGTTGTATATTGTAAAGCTCGTTTTCTTCTTGCTCATACAATTGCTCCTTGGTTTGGATGCATTTTTCCACTATACAGTTGCTGCTCATTGTTTTGGATGCAGTTTTCTACTCTACAACCCCTGCTCGTTGTTTTGGAAGATTTTGGAAGAGACCCCTATTGAAAATTATTTATTGACGTTGTAGAATTGATTTTGAATTTCATGGAGTTGGACATCTCTTTGGATGAGATATTGTAATGATTATTGATGTTTATTATTTTTAGTGAACAAATTTGGGAGTCTTGTAATTGATACTGAAAAAAAATATATTCTATTATATTTATAGTTCATTTTTTTGTCATTTAATTGTAATATTGAAAATGTGGAAAACAATTAATGGAAAATTGTATTTGTTAAAGAGTGTTGTTTGGGAATTTAGACAACAGTACACAAACTATGTCTACTGTTGTTGTAAATTAAAGCAGTTCCGATTACTATCTACGACAATGGTGAATCATTGTAGTGTTTGAGCACTGAGTGTAATCATAAATGACTATGATTACTGTTCTGAACCGTTGTCAATGCTAACTAGTCGTTGTTGTAATTATCTACAACTACAGTTAAAAAACCGTTGTCTATGAGCGAGAACCGCTGTTACATTTCTCACAGACAACGGTTAAAAACTGTTTTCTATGAGCGATAAGTGTTGTCGTCATTCTCTATCACAACATTAAAAAACAGTTGTCTATGAGCGTAACCCTACGACATCACCCTCTACGATAGCTAAATAGTTTGAATTTTATACTTGAAAGCAAGATACCAAACAAAATGTGAAATTTGATCGACAAAAGCATCAGACTATGGGAATGATGATGTGTTGCATGAGTTATAATGCAATGCAATCTGTTGCAGAATTCTCGATTGAGCCAATGTTGTTACTTGTTAGGTACAAAGTTATTGATGTCAACAACCAAGATTTCAGGCAGCATATATTGACAAATAATGTGAAAAGTAAAAGAAATGGCGTTATTAAATCACTTCATCTATCGCCGCGTCGCCACAATTATTAATAACAACTTAAATTGTTCAAAATTGTGAATAAATTTCGTTGTGAAATTTTCTGAAAGTCAAATTTCATCTTCTTTGGTCACCAACAAGTACACAAAGCTCTAATGAATCGATTAAAACAAACTGCCTAAATTCTATTTGGTGTTTATTCCTGAATAAATTCATTAGAATCTTGCGTAGCAGTAAAAAAAGGACAAGCTAAAATATCAAAGATTAGTTAATGATGAAAAGGTTAAACAAGCAACTTGCTAATTTAGGCTTCTAAAACGACTAGATTGTGTAGGAAGGTTTTATAAAAATTTGAGACATCATCATATCACAGTTATATCAACAACGTACAGTACTTTTCTTTCTTCTCATACTTAGGTTATCTAAAACTAACTAGGATGTTTCTAAAGTAGCATGTGATACAAACAAAGTATTCTCTCCGTCCCGTCGAAGTTATTACCGCCAAAATTGAAAAGGAAGAGCGGAGTTGTTTACATCAAAATCTAGTAACAATAAGATTAACTTATGAGAAACCTGAAAACGCCACTAGTCTCAGCCATCAGGAAAACATGATGAAATACCAAACTAAATTGATTCCCATTGCCCACAGGCTCATAAACTGTTTGCATTATTGCATATCACAACTCCAAGATACACAAAATCAATTAATCCGATATAGACAAGCTCTAAAAGCTTTTATTCTGCATAAAACGAATAATTGTATACAAATAGCATCAAGAAACAAAAAAATCCAGCATGATCAACCGCGGAAATTTAATGGTAGTACAACATGGTTCTCACTCAAACCTGCCACAAATTGAAATTTCTCCAGGCTCTGATTTCCAGGAGTACTATATACTCTGAAGCACAATAAAATTAATGGCTTGCTTCCTAGTCGGCTCTAGACTGGCCAGCTCGTGAAGACAAAATAATTCCGACGATAAGACCATAGAGAGCCAAAGCTTCAGCGAAAATGAGAATAAGGATCATTCCAACAAACAACTTTGGTTGTTGTGCATTAGCCCTGCAAATAGAATTGAATGCTTACTATGAGAAAGCAAAAAAGAAGAAACTGAGGAAGTCGATAATCCAAGTGTCCAACACCAAGTCTATTATTTGTTCCCAACAAAAATTCAGCTTGTTAGACAAATGAGACCTAGTCCAATGAGAACTTATACCCAACACATTGAGCAAATTACACTATGTTTAATTCATTGAGAAGGATTAACTATCAAGTAAGAATTACAGATGAGAAAAACATCACTGACGAAAAGAACATTAACTCATGCATAATCTATTTCCACCACTTATTATGAAAGTCAATCTAAAGTAGAAATCAGTTTTTCATGCATATTTAAAATTAAGGGAAAAGGGATAACAGTGAAATAAATTCAACTTGACATGCTAATTCAACAACAAAGGCAATCAACTGCATCCTGTCTATCGAAATAATTCATAATGACAAAGAAGACAGATATGTAATAAGATCTCCATACCTAACACCAGCATCTCCAACAATCCCGATGGCCATTCCAGCAGCAAGCCCAGCAAGGCCACAGGCAAGACCAGAAGAGAGATGGGCATAACCATCAAAAAGGTAGTAGGACTTGGCTTTAGGGTTAATACCAGTGCTGATAATGACAGCAATAATCAAACCGTAGATACCCAACACACCAGCCATGACCACTGGCACAATCGATTTCATAACCAGCTCCGGCCTCATAACTCCCATTGATGCCACACCAACACCACTCTTAGCTGTACCATAGGCCGCACCCATACCTATAAAAATAACATCATTACATCCAGATCCCATCAAATAGGCTAAGAAAAACTCAATCTAATACAATAGATCATACAAAACCATAGTATGAACACAGGACATTCCACAACACAATTTAATGCTCTGAAAATAAGAATTCATAAGAGGGATAGGCTAGGAAAAGTACAAAATTAAGCTGAACTCTAACACAATACATTATCCAGATGAATCTCAACCAATAGTGGTCCAGATGGACCAGATCAGTGTGCAAACTATATATGTGAATAAGAGCTTCGTTATTTTCACTGTAATTCAGATATTGGAATAAAGACCAGAAAACAAGTACGGAAAAGCAATATTAACAGTAATTAGAACGAAGACAGTTAATAAGAACATGAGATCAATTTAGAGGAGGCGAGCTAACAAGCTAATACAACTGTCAGTCGAGAATCTCAAGTCATTAATAACAAAGATCCTTACAATAAATTCTAAGAATAACGAGCTGTGGCAAAATTAGAGCAAGAAACGTGAAACGGAAGATGCGATCGGAAAACTTACATGAGAAGACGAGCGCAGCAGCGGCGCCGAGGAATCCAAAGAAGGGAGCAGTTTCATCGCCACTGAATGTCGACGACATAATTGCAGATCGGATTTGCTCCTGAAATCGAAGAATCTGGGAGAACTCTTTCACTAGGGTTGGGAGTTTAGATCTGTCGATCTCTGTCCAAGTGTGTGTGTGATTGGTGTAGAAACAGCTAATATCGTTGAACAGAGACAGGGATGAGCATTAAACACGTGGCTTCTTCTACTTAAGATTCTTTTTTCCTTTTCTGGCTTGGAAAGCCCATGATTTTACCGTTAGTACAACTTTTGCAGTTATTGGGCCGGATTATTAAAGCCCATTTAAGAACTTCAAAATCCATTAATTGTTGTTATCTAAATTCTAAACTAGGTGTTTTTTTTTTTTATCGGATTAACTAGGTCTGTTACTATTATACTTGATATGTTTGATTTTGAAATCTACTTGAATAATTACTCAATTTACAGTATGATGTAGAGAATAACAAAATAACTTGTTATTATCTCGTGTATTCTATATCATTACGGGTGATATAACATTCTTTTTTACGACTTTCGATTTTTTATACCAAATAAGATGTTAGATTGTTGTATACATTTGTTCCTCCATCAATTCCACACGGGAATGGGCCATTTATTTTTTCGCATGCAAATTGAAAAAGTAAAGTGATTGTGTATGAAATGATGTGATCCATATATGACTCACTTTTTTGTGTCATTTTTAGCCCCAAAAAATGAGACAAATCCGATGTGATAATTCAATATAAAAAATAGGACAAGTTCGGTGGGACGGAGGGATACTATTTTATCACTCATGTTCCCGTAAGTGTTATGTAATGATTGATTAGAAATCATTGTTAATTAATTATTTGTACTACCTTTGGGGACACCAAGTCTTATTTGGCTACGCCAGAAATATCATAATTCACCATTCTCTTACACCACGGGTATAAAAATAATTAAGCTTGAATTAAATAAATTAAGCTGATATTAGATTTATTGAGAATAAGAAATGTAAAGCTTAATTATGGATTAGTGTTGAAAGGTGGGAGTTTAGGGAAATATCCAAACTTGGGGTGGTCAAAAAAGTATTTTGGGGGAATCTTGGCGAATGGTTTTCTGTAAAGCGGTGGGAATGGAGGTGGCAACGGCTTAGTCACCACCGGCGGCTTAGGTGTCGGCTTGTGAAATGGTGGCGGAATCGGCTTGGGCTTGTTGTAAACGGGGACAGGTGGCGTCTTGACGGGCTTGGGTGGGTGGGCCCAATGGTGCTTTTTCAAGGTACTTTTGGGCCAAACCTTTTTAGGAAGAGGTGGGTATCCGAATAATTTGGAAGTGCATAACGCAGTGGAGAATTGGAGGGCTTTTGTCAATTTGTCGTCGATTTGGGATTTGAATACGATTTGGTTGGCCTCTATGCCGCCGTGGGCGGGGCAGGGGGCGGCGCCGGCGCTGGCGCTGTGGAGTTGGGCGTAGCACTTTTTCTTCACGTCTCCGATCATCTCTTTTGGAAGTGAGATTTTGAATTTGCCGTCTTCGCCGAGCTCGCCGTCGCCGACTCTCTTAATCCCTTTCTCGAGCTTGCAGTCGATGGTTACATGAAGACCTATATGAATATTTACAAAAAAATTACTAATAAATTTAGTGCAACGAAAAAAATTATTAACATGCATCTGTGTGTGTATATATATATATAGTAAATTAAGTACCTGAAAATGCGTGGCTGGTTTTGAAGTTGTTTAGTTGGCAATCAGCGCAGTCTGCAAGTCCCACAATCTCAAACATTTTGGAGTCTGCATTGCAGAAGCTGAGCAAATACAGCAGCAGAAAACCTAAACTAAGGGAATGAACCCTCATTGGAGTAATAAATGCAGAAATATAAACCCAAATTAAATTAAGATCTCTTTAACTAAAAGTTGATTGATGGCTTGAGAAAATAGACACATGCACCTTGTTATATATATAGTGCTTAAGGTTATGGGTGAGCCGGAGAGGCGTCTTGATTCTTAAATGATACCACATGTGGTTAGGTCGTCCAATATCCTAATATATCGCTCAAATTTTCACTTGTTTTTGGTCTCGTGCTGATGGAAATTAATTAATATTGTTTCGACTAGCGTACGTATAATCATTTATTATGTGCGTATACGAGATTCAAATATTACATCGATTATGTAAAAATTCAAATAAAAGCAACATCAAATAGAATTAGTTTATAAATTAACGAAATGCATTCTGAAATATAAAAGACACTATATTTTTTAATTAATGTAGCCATAAATATGTACAGATCATAGTGATTCAGTGTTATATATATATAGAAGGCAATGTCATTGAATCAAATCGTTTGTTCTATCTGTAAACCGACTCACCACCTCCTGTACACAGGTCCTCTTTGAATATGATAGTGGAAATCTCGTGCCCCTTCTCTGTAAATATTAGATTAAAAAAAATAGGTTATACCTCTTAGAAAAGAATTATATGTATACAGTGATGTTGTGTGTTTGAGTTAATTAATGATTTAATGTCATCAACTTTTTTTTTTATGGAGAACAATTTCCAAAACAAAAATAAAATCAAAATGAAGGAACGTCATTTTTTGCGTTCCTGGGAATTCCTAGCTAGTTACATTGGAGAAGCAGAAAAAGGGAAAACCTACCCATCTTGCTAGGTTTATTTTATAGACTAACAATCTAACATAGGTTATTAATTTTACATAATTTTTTTTGATGAAATTAATTTTACATAATTAAAAATTGATAATTAGTCGGGATCACCGGAGCAATGTGACTTCTTATAGAGCGGGACCTTAATTTTTTCAAAAGTTGATTATGATGATTCAGTATTATATATTATCTATATATGTGGGTTAAATAATTGAATACTAGTGTAGGGGTCATCACAGATTCAGAGTCATAACTCATAATTAAGACATAGCTAGGATTCAAAGTTATGGATTCCGCACACATTTACAGGTAAGACACCATTCTTTTTGTGCGTAAATAAATAAAAGTGCGCGCATAATTGCATACTACACTTATTTAGAATAAAATGGCATACATTTTTATCATTCTCAAATTTCTGATAGAGTCGTCACTGGAATTCTTTAAAATCAAAACTCTTACCATGCATGACGGTAATCAATAGATCCAATAAATTCAGAATGCTAACAATTAATTTAATATATAGTATTTTTCACCGATATATTAATAAATGTATTTGTACTTAGATAATGATTTTTGTAAGACGAATAGTTAATTGCATTTCTAAGACAGGACAGTTTAATTTCGAAGGCTGAACGTGGAATTATTTATTGGGCAATTAATCACGTTATGCACGTCACATAACGTGAATGGCTGAGTCGAATTAAGATCGGATCGAAATATGAGAGCTGAAAAAGATTTTTCAACTAATTAAGTATGCTCTGGTTAAATGCTTCTCGGAGTTATAGCAACTCTCAACTTCCACAATATATTTATCAATTTATGACTATTAAATATTACAAAAAAAATGATATCTTGAGCCAGTGTAAGAGAGTTGGTCGAAACATACAAACGACTTAAAAGCAACTCAAGGTAAACATGATGGATCACAAATCTAATCTCTTAGAATAAAACAAGAAGCACTAAAGAGAAAATTGAAACCCCAAACCAAATTCTGCTCCATAGTTTATAAGAGAATTGGTCACGAGGAATTAAAAAAAAAAAAAAAGGTCCAACAGATTCAGAAAAAAGTCAAACACAATAAGCACATGTCATCTTTGTTCTCGTGCAATACTCCTCTTTTCGCTAAGTTTTGTCAAGTCGGGATTCTATTTACAAGAAGTTTCACCAATTTTTTAAGAATTTATGTGATGTGTCCCCCCGCTTACTTATTCTTCAATAACCTTGTTCTATAAAAGCCAATTCTTGCAACACGATATTTACATTTCTTTTATCAAAAAAGAAGAACTTGATACGTATTATGATTTGTGGGGCATCACAAGAAATTGATGTATGTGGGGAACTACTAAGAACGAACGGACATGTAAATTTAGAGCGTACTATTAAATTGTCCAAAAATATAGATGAGACTTATTTATTTCATTCTGAAAACCAAAGAATCTTTTAATATAATTTGGTTTTCAGCTGCAAATGCAATAATTAATGAGCAACCCTTTCGGGATGGTGCATTTGGAGTAGTTCTTTCTTTTTTTTTCTCCAAGTGGAATCATATTATAGAAAATCTCAATAAATTAATATCCTCAAGAACAACTGAATAAGTATCTGATCTCCAAACAAAAATAATAATCTGTGTGGAAAATGGAGATAATTAATTTAACTTTCGAGGTATAAACTCTTTTAGCTATAATATTCGAAGATATTGAAAGTGGGGAAATATTTACCAGCTATATTTGAATGATGTATTTTCGGGTAATTATGCATTTAGAGTGATGAAGTAAAAAAGCAAAACCATTTTTGTGATGAATGTAACATATGATGTATAAAACTAAATAAAATAAAATATTAAAATGACTACACCACAAAACAAAGTCGGTCCTCGTAAAAGCATAGCTCAATAATTGATGTACAACACTATGTGCTATATGATAGTATTATATATACATGAATATTGTATAGGCCAAAACCTTAAATTTGTAGCCGTTTTTTGGTCAACACGTAGCTGTACCTCAAGTAAATCATTTGCAGAAGTTGAAATTAATAATTGTCTTAGGTTAAATCATTGTCATTTGCCCCCTATTTCTCTTTCAGTCAGGCCCCCGATTTCACTATATCTTACGGTCTTAGCTAAATTTATTACATCAAAAATTTCAAAGTGCCGCATCACATAAAATGATGTATAAAAATAATGTTGAGCATTAATGAAATTCGCAACCTTAATTCTGTCAAGTTGTCAAAAGTTCATGAAATTAAATTGCAACCTTAATTCTTCCAAGTTGTCAAAAATTAATGAAAATTGCAAACTTATTTCTTCCAAGTTGTCAAAAATTAAGGTATATATACTGATGATAATGAGATCAAAAATCTCAAATTTTAAATATCTTCAAAATTTACTTATCCAAAAAACAAACTAGAGTTATACAAGACGCTGTCATTGACCTATACACGGATTCGCAAACTTCTCCCCCTTCATATATTTATTAATTTATTGAGAATGACGTGATAAGAATCTTCTAGTATTCCACCAATAATAAGAAATTATAATCAATGATGCAAAATATCTTTCACTAATCTACAGAATTGTCCTCACATTTGCTGAATTTTCAAATAAATCCATAATATATCACCAGATCCAAACGACTGAATTCCATGACAGGATTCAGATGGCCCCTTTCACACAATTTCCTACTTGAAGAATCATATTCATACCAACTGTATACCCGAAATCTTTCTTATGTTAAATATAATAATGTCACAATTTAATCGACAAAATGAAAATAATCATTACCCAATCTAATGCAAAATCCCGCAGAGTTCACTCTAAGTCAGTTTGGCAAATAAATTGGTTAAACTTTTAAAAAGACAAAAGGCAAATATAGAAGTTTTTCCCTCATGCTACAACAGTGAGGTAAGTCCTTCCTATACTAACTCTTTTAACCGAAGAACGACTTCACCTCCTCATGATTTTCCTCGTATGTCGAATCACTAAGCTTTGTTACAAGAATCGTGGCCTTCCACTCATCCCCTCGTCTACTTCTTCTTCTTTGATTTGTTCGACTGAGATTGGGTATACGCAGTACCCTGTACATAACGGATACAGATAATGGTCAGACACCATCAATCTTGCCTCGATTTGGACCAGTACAGCATGTCACCAACATAAATAAATTCTGAAGAGTCTTAGTATTTAATTGTAAGGAGAAAGAAGCGAACCTCTAGCCACTCATCCATATTGGCATCAGTTGTCCCAGTTCCAACTTCTACCTTTGCAACCCTCTTGGTTTTCTAAACATCAGAAATAGGAAGGTATGAAGGTTTCTTCAGAGAGAAATGTATTTGCAAGCAGTATGGAAATAATTAGAAGAAACAACAAATTTAATTATTACTAGATATAGAATCCCCTTCGAGTCAAAACATCACTGTGATGAAAGTTAAGCCACCATCACAGACATTACATGTGGTTGAATTCTTTACACACACACATACACTAATTACCTTCCTAAAATAGCAAAAACCTGCTAAGGCAGGCAGAGTTGCAGCATTCTAATGCATAGAAAGAAAAATTCCAAATGTGGTTTCCCTAAGAACAAGGTAATGGCTAATCTAGAGAGAAATGAGACCAATATGGGCAATTTTATAAGCCTATGTTATAGGAATCAGCATGCAAGAAGCAAGTAATTATTATTAATCCCATGGAAGTTTCATCAGTTTATAGTGATCATTCATACGCTGGCGTAAAACTAGAAACATCGATAAAATGTAATAATGCAAAGGGTAAACTTGGCAGCACCACAAACAGAGCACAAGAGCAGAAAGTATAATCACCTTCGAGAAATTCTGAACTTGGCCACGTATCCAGATCCCAAGAAGACCAAGGAGGGCTACAGCAAGACAAAACAAGAACACTGACTCAACACTCAGCATGCCGCCTACTTCAGTAACCTCAATTGTTCCATTGTAGAAAGTACTCTGGTAAGGATTTTGGTCGATCTCATAAACAACAGTTCCAATAAGATCATATTCACCAGACTGTAAGACAAAGAAAAGGGGTAACAAGTCAAAGTACATCGAGACTGGGAGCTAAAGCAGGAAAATTGAATTGTATATTTAATGATTACCTGTAAGAACTTGCTAACAGCAAAAATGTACGGAAAAGTTGCTTGAGCTGACGGAGGAACTGATGCATTGTTGAAAGCCTAGTAAAACAAAATGTATGGTCACTATTGGAGATCTCCAAAACATGATTTCGCCATGAAATAGGATTCCAGTTCACAAGAGAGTTGCTTAACCAAGATCTATAATTTCAACAAAAATCTCATATCTTTAAAATTCATGCAAAACAATAATCAAGAGTAAAAAATAGCTCAAAAGAAGAGCTGCTTTAAAATCTAGTTTTCGGAACCAACTAAATCTCATCAGAATGTTCATAAATATAATTCATATAGAGCTGGAGCACCCTACTAGCAAATTATTTAACCTCAATTCGAATTTCCAAAAAATAAACAAAATGTCATAATGTAAATACACATATAGCATGCTGCAGTCTAGTATTGGTCTGCTCTTCCAATCATGAAAAACATTGCATTACTATCAAATCCCTGGACCAATTGCCAAAAATCGCATTTATCTGCAGGCTTTTGATTCAACACTCTAGTCGATAAGAATTAAAATCCACACATCACAGCAAAAATTATTATATTACTAATTACATTAGATTCAATAGGAATTGCCAAGATGGAAAAGAAATGCTTGCTAGAAGCTAGAAACAGCTAATGCTAATTTAATGAAGCTGTGAAATGTAGTTTTTAAGAATCTTAACCGTATACAACAGTACATGAGTTCATTTACTTCCAGTGCCAGCAGCATGCATATTACAAATCTATATAAATTTCTAAATAATCAAAACATTATACAAAGAAAGAAATCAGCAATACCTGGGTAGAAAGATTTTGAATCAAGTAGCGGTGATCGTAAGGAAGATAAACACTGGCTTGGATTGCAATAACATTAATACTTGATTCTCCTGAAATGACCATACAAAATATAACAAACCTAAAATCAGCTGTATGCATATTTATTAATCGACCATTTCACATACATCATAACCCATATAGACCATGATTGAAAAATTTATCTATGGTCACAGCACAGGTCATACCCATAACCCATATAGACCATACGGAGAAACATATGAAGTCTCTATGGTCACAGCACAGGTCATACCATGATTGAAAAATTTATCTAAAACAGAGAACTGAACAAAAAAGGAAACTTGGCATAACGGTTTAGCAAAGACTCACCCCCATTTCCAATTCCAACAAGAAGTTCACTTTCTTCTCCAGCTGCTACCGCTGAAAAAATGAAGGGACTAATCAGAGACACAATTCAAGGGCTACAGAATGCCAATAGTAGACTTGATAATATTTATTAAGGATACTTGTTATATAACAGAAAAACTTACATTTCGAGGGGTTTTTGGGGAAAACACATATGGTTTCCACTCCTGCAGCTGAACTAAAGCTTCCTCCAGCAAAATCTTGGACATCCTCATTAACAATCCCAAGATCACCTACTTCCTCGTGGGAATCAGCTTCCACATCGGGATCCGGTTCACATCTTGCAACTATTGATCAATAAACAGTAATAAGCATATAGAGTTCATTTCCAACATTGTGCGCTCAAAAGTCAATCCCATATATTACACAAAATAATAGACAGCTTGGGGAAGTTTCAGCAAGTCATTAAAATTCAGAACTCAATGCAGCTATCAATTAGGGAAACTCTGCAGTAGGACAGAATGACAACAGATCAATCAGATAAACAAAAGGTGACAAAAAAGTCAGCAAGCAGTTCCCCCAACAAACGCTAAAATTTAAAACAAATAAGGACTTTAGAGTACAAATTCGAGTTTTGTCATAGCTTTCCAAAAGTAAACAATTCCATTTACCCTATGAAGTTTTCTCTGGCAGAGGGCCTCGGAATCATAAGCAGGAAATGCTAAACCAATATTAAGTGAATTTATCAAATCTATAGGTGACCAATCAAAATCCATACACAGATTAAAAAGCATAATCGAAGTAAACGATGAAACAATCATCCATAAAACCCTATACAAGAAACCCGAATCCCAGACAACATAACAAGAAAAAATTGAAGTAATTACAAAATGAGACCCAAACTCGATCTGATCCAATTCCTCACTGAGTAAGCCAAAATTCGTTGCAAAATCCCCCATAAACCCTTAATTAATTTCGACATGAGCAGAATCAAGAACGAGAAATTGCATACAATAAATCAAAACATAAATCCAGATGTACTGAATCAATGTAATCAAACAAGGGGATGTATTGAAATGAAATGGATCTAGATCAGAATGCTTACTTTGCAGAAAAGAGGAGGAGAATAGTAGTAGAGACAGGATCAGGAAAACCCTAATTGTCATTTTCGACTCTTACTTGTGTCCGAAAACTGAAGAGAAAGGGAACTGTTTTGAGTGAAGGCAGCTGAAATTGGACTTTTTATCGCTTGGAGTAAACACCAATGGAAAGGTCAAAACGGGGAAATTAGTTTTAAACCAATAAATGTAAATTCAATGTTTCGGAGGGTGCAATGTGAAATTATTTTAGTTAAGGGGGTAGAAAGTACATTAACACATATTGAGAACGTATATACGGACTTATTAATAATAACTCATATACTAATCTATTTATAATTCTAATTCTAAAGAATTCATCCACCTAAGCCTCCATTTTACTCTCCATATGCCACATCATT
>JAYJMF010000036.1:2988765-2999903 GCA_036873715.1 Salvia sclarea | reverse complement strand
TTAATATTCATTGAAATATAGGTCATTAATGTAGAATTAAGCCAAAAAGACTTACATAATGAAAATAAGAAAATATGGTCAAAAGACTTACATTTTGAAATAGGGAGAGTATATATTTATAAATACAATAAAAGCTTTATTTATGAAACACATAGATCCATCTTTTCATTTATCTAACTTGTGTTTGTGAAATTTAATATCACAGAAAAGGAAATGGAAGAAAAAAGTGGATGGCAAAATTTGAGTATGGAAACGTGTTTTTTATCACCAGCTTAATGTTGCTGGACAAGCAATCTCTGTGCATTCCTCATCCTTTGATTTTACTTCTTTGTGCATATGCCGACATACTTGATATTTATTTTTCTCCATTTTTAGTATTTTATTTCACTTGCAATATAAATCAATAATAATTAGTTTATAGAGCTTAGTCAGATATTAAGTTTAAAATTGGAATGATTTTTATGAACCGTCATGGTTCTATGCATCCGTCCTAATTAAATATTGATTATGTTAACTAAATTTTAATTAAAGATTGGTTAATTTTAATTGAGAATAGTATAAGATATTTTCCCTTCAATTAATCAATAAGTGTTTCGGATCACATAGCGTGCTTAAGTGAGGGTGTGCGTGAATTATAATTATTGAAAAGAAAGTTATAAAGGTGACTAATAAAATAAATATTTTAAGATAGTAAAAATAAAAATTGATTAGATAAAAATAATTATTTTAAGATAGTAAAAATAAAAATTGATCAATTAATATAACAAGATAAAAATAATTTTTCATTTCATGAATTTGCATGTGTATTTTATACTCATTTCATGAAATTCACATCTAAAGTATAAAATGCACCATTTAAAAAATTTGTGTGCAAAATTCATAAAATAAGGGGTTATTTTTTATTTTTTAATCTGGTCATATTAAGGAGATAATGTTTATTTTTATTATATGAGAATTACTATTTTGATACGTTCTCTCAAATAGTGTATTTATATTTATAATTTATGTAAGTCATTATAGACATGTGTCCTATCGGTTGATTGAGACATTTTTTAAATATTTGAAAATAATTTAGAATTCCAAGTTTATCCACAATTTGAGTTGGCACTGCTATGATATAAATTGATAATAATTGAATAATTAATTTCATAACGGGTAAAAGTAAGTAAAGTGTATACCATAACATGATGGCCAAAATGGGGAAAATCACATTCCAATTATTTCCAAAGTCCAAATTATTAAAGAAAAAAGTCTATAGTAGAAAAAGGCAATTATTTAACTAAAACAAAATTCATTGAATAATGAATGAATATAAATAATAAGCATAAGTCGCGAATCGGGTGTGAATTGTGATGCATACAGATCTATATATCTATCTAATAAGGTCCTCGTTTGTAATTACGATAAAATTGAGGGGCATTTCCCCAAATACGCTTTATATATAAACCCGTTTCCCTCAAAAATTCAACCATTCTCACTTTCTCTCCTCTCCGATCTTACCTTACTCAGTGGAATTTCATTTTCAAGTTTTCAACCATGGCGATGGCTTTCAAGATGGTAAACTCCCCTCTCTCTCTCTCTCTCTCTCTCTCTCTCTCTCGATTTTAACAAAAAATAATTAGTTAGAAAATGCTGAGATCGATTGCGATGTTTAATTTGCAGGCGACGATGGGGATGAGAGTGACGGAGGAGTGCAAAAACTCGTTTATGGAGATGAAATGGAAGAAAGTGTCCAGATACATAGTGTTTAAGATCGACGAAGGATCGAAGCGGCTGACGGTGGATAAGGTCGGCGCCGCCGGCGAAGGCTACGACGAGATGGCCGCCGCCTTGCCGAACGACGACTGCCGCTACGCCGTCTTCGATTTCGACTTCGTCTCCGTCGACAACTGCCCCAAGAGCAAGATCTTCTTCATCGCCTGGTAAATTTCTGCGATCTGTTCTTCATTAATTGCTGAAATTTAATTCCTGCAAAAAAAAAAAAAAAAATCATTGAATTTTGCTGGAATCGTGTTGGCTTGCTGCTGTGGAGTGGAGCAGGTTTCTGCAAGTTGCGCACTGTTTTTGCTGAGCTAATTTACGATTCTACCCTCCTTCAGATTAATTCCTTTTTTTCAATATTGATTTTGATTGAAATATTTGTTGATAAACTCAATTTTGCACGACCTTTCATTTGTTGAAGTGATCTTTCACCTGAAATTTGATTTGACTACTGTGTTTTCCTTTTTGTTTTAAATTTATAACATACACCAATTATAGAGATTGTAGTTATGCTAAACACACCAATTATAGAGAATTTAATTATGCATCTCATTTATATTTTAAAAAGGAAAAAAAAAATGGTTGGTGGAGCAATCAATATATGCCTAGGAGTATTATTATAAAATAGCTTTTATTGATATTTTATTGCATAAGTCAATGTCACTCAACTGTTGATAATAGTACCATAAATGAAGTATGTGATTTTAATATTCTTCACATTTAATTTATACTACTATTCTCACAAACTACACAAGATTAATAAAATGGAATGAAATATGTGATTTGATTTTAATATTCTTCACATTTAATTTAGTTTATTATCACAAACTAGACAAGATTAATAAAATAGAAATGAGACATGTTTAATATTCTTCACATTTAGTTTATTTTTATCACAAACTAGACAAAATTTGTAAAATGGAAAATATGTGATTTTAATATTCTTCACATTTAATTTATATTATTCTCACAAACTAGACAAGATTAATAAAATGGAAATGAAATGTGTGATTTTAATGTTCTTCACATTAAATTTATATTATTCTCACAAACTAGACAAGATTAATAAAATGGAAATGAAATTGTATGTGATTTAAATATTTGTCACATTTTTAATTTATTTTCTGATAAATGTGACATTAATTAATATTTAAATTGAAATTTGCAGGGCCCCAACAGCATCTCGAATAAGAGCAAAAATATTGTACGCAACGTCGAAAGATGGATTGAGGAGAGCTTTAGATGGAATTCATTATGAATTGCAAGCCACAGATCCAACTGAGATGGGATTCGATATCATTAAGGAGAGAGTCAAATAGTTTTTATTTTCATAATCATCATAAATCAAATCAAATCATGTTTGAGAATATTAATAATAATCCAATTACTTTAATTAGTCTAATTAAATAATCCCCCACTTAGTTAAGACCTATGCTTTCATCTTGTTAGCGTGTCCCATCCATCGCCTTTTTCCCCCTAATCAGTAATCACTTCTTGTAATATTTTTTCTTGCTACTCTCTTAATCAACTAATTATGCATAGTTTAACAACTAAGCAACAATTTTTCTCTATCTTTTGTTCTCACTCATTTAATTTTCTCATTAATACAGTATGGATATCATTTTTGTATCGTTATTATTTGATAGAAACATGAGGAATTAATGTTATTGGTACGTAAATCATTGAATTTTCATCAAATTTTGGCGCATCAACTATAATACACGCCCTTTTGATTTTTAGCCCTTATTTTGCTACCAATTAAGATTTTGGCTTAAGTAATGCCGACGTAGAACGTTAAAAGTTTGGTGTGGGACAATTAAAACGCGTGTCACCAATGAAGATGGCATAAACACGTATTTTATAATTAGTGAAATGTTATTTAAACTGTAATCCTGATTAGTAGTGAAATGAGATAAAATTAAAAGTTTGATAAGTTGCAGGCCAATAAATAATCCAAGTAATTTTAATAAAATAAAAATAAAATAGAAAGTAATTAGTTAAATAACTGTATTTGGATCAGTAATTTCTTGTATTAATTATTATGTTTGCTACTTTTCCCCTACTTTTTCTTATCTTCGTGTAAAACTTTTTCACTTTTTCTTTTCAATTTTCTGTTAAAAAGCCGTTCACGGAAACAACTTTAAGCAAACATTTTTCACTTTCCTCCACGGGAATTACATTTTTTATTTATATTTTTCCAATAAAAAAATTGTGTGTGTAACTTTTGTGAGGATTTTCCTTTTATTTGTATATTATTAAATGAGGAGTATTTTGTTGGCAATTTCAAGTAATGCTCAAATTCCAAATAAATGTATAGGTGTAAAGGTGTAATTCAATTTGATGTTGACATATGATTTATCAATCCTCATCATGTTTGGGTTTTTAGTGAGGATTAAAAAATTAAATAAGTCGGTAATAATTTACTTGAACAGCACTACAATAATACATTAGCATTTTATAATCTTATCAAAACATCCAACCATATGCTCAAGCTCGATTTAGATGGATCTCACACATGCTAAAATTTATTTATTTTTTAATTCCTATATAGGTCATTTTATTTACTAGTATTAATAAAAAAATATAGGTCGTTTGTAGACTGTCAAGTGATCCCTCTTGATTGTGATATTTAAGGGGTCGTTTTATTTTATGCTAATTAAGATAGGCATAAATTATAATGAGCTATTATTCCTTAATAAGAATGACATCTTCGTGATGCGTCAATTTAATCAGATTATGACATTTTTTTTCATTGATATTATATTAGAATGTAACCAAACTCGACCATCATTGCTAAAGTTAAAGTGAGTGGGGTCGGTGTCAAATTAATTAAGATTTGGTAGCATTAATCTAATCTCATTATTTAATTGTGGTGGATTTGAAAAGGACAATGTTCCTCACCCTTATAATTATTTTCCCTATTGTAGACAAAATTCTCAATAAATTTAGTCTCTATGGTTCTTGATGATATGGCCTATCTTTTATGACTTCCTTTCTAAGGGAATAGGCGAAACATTATTAAATATGGCAACTTCAACTTTCAAATTGTCTGGTATAGAAATAAATTACCTATTTTCGTACTTCACCAATGGAGGAATATGAATTAGATTTTCTAACCTCTTATTGATTAATTCAAATTATTAATTATAAAACTACTTAAGTTGGAATATTTGTGCCACTAAAATGGTCACATTTTTAATTTAGCATATGCTGCCTAACTGGGCAGATCTAGATCTGAAATTATAGAGTCACAATCTTTTTGGTCGGCTTTAAATTTTAATATTGCATTTTTTGTAGTAAAAAAGCAATTTTGAATACAAAAACATTTTTTTTTCCGACTACAAAATGAGAAACATTTTAGGTCGTCAATTGTGGATAAGAGGATTTTATCTCTCAAGAACTAGTTCGATCGTGCATTCGACATAATTTGATTATTGAAGTATATTTAAAAAGTTTCATTCTCTTTCAAATTCACACATGGAACGAATGAGCATTAATTAATAATTACTATACAATTAGGAGCAAACAGTGCATTAATTATTCTTACCCCATAATTTTGTCTGTTGGTATTCCAATTATGATAAGGAAAAAGAAATAAATAATCATACAGGGGAAAATGGCCCTTCGCAAACTAACAAAGCTAAAATCACTTTTCCCTTGCATTATTAGTTATATTAATTATTGCAATAAATTCACTATTGAAGGAGAAAAAGGCATAGTTAAATACTTAAATACCATTGTGTATAATTATAAATGGGCTGTAGATTGTGGAAATAATATTTATAGTTCATTCATTAAGCTAAAGGCTTGACCTTCAAATATCCATACATTAGCCCAATACAGTGAAAATATATCCATTAATTAGGAATGGGCCTTGATTTTTTTAACCCAAACCAGAATTTTAGAAATTTAATTATAGGAATAATGCATGGAAGCCCAATGCCTTTTTCGAAAATACAAAAATGCCCCTCGGATTATATCTAAAAAATAATTTATTTTTGCTTGTTAGGTAAGCTTTGCCACTTATGTGTATAAAAAGCACACTCTAAATTAAATATGTTGTTGACTCATGCAAATATCAGTTTCACTTTATAAGTTGGCTCATGCATTTATGCACCCTCGATATTTAGACCTCCCATGCATTTTAATTATAAAAAAGGTGGCAAAATTACGCACAACAATGGCAAAATCAAGAAATACAATTAATTATAATTTCGAATTAGTGTATACATATGTATAAATGCACAATAGATGTTATATTTGTGGTACATTATTGTCTATTGATATTTTGCTTTAAATTTTAGCAGCTTCATCGAGAAATTAAGTGGTATATATTCAATATTGTTTGCCAACAATTAACATAGTGAGTATATATAGACAATTAAGTTATGTAGCACACGATATATACCTTTTGCTATTACTATAAGTTAGAAATACTTTTACTTAATCAATTTCTGCATTAACGACTCACGCACCTGAGATAACTCGAGCTTCTGATTCATATGCTTCGTCGTCAATCTTTTATGTTAAATTCATAGTTCATTTTCTTGTATGATATGCTTGCAAAATGTGATTAAACATCTTCTACAACTATACTTCCCTTAATTAAAACAAAAATTATATAACATTGAGCTCGAAAAGAGGAAAAAAAAAAAAGCAACATGCCTCCAAATTTCAAATTCCAAAATCCAAATATTGAGAAAGTGACTACCACTAACGTAACTTGACCACGCTTTTTTCTCCCTTTTGCACTTTTTTCCGGACACAAACATTTAGAAATGGGTCCAAAATCTTTCACAAAAAATCACAGAAATGATGTTTTTTGTTATCTTCTAAAACGATGGATATCTTTTAATAATTCTCTAACTTGTTGTATAGAGTTAAATATGTGACTAATTTAAGCAGTTCTATATAAAATACGTTTAGCTATGATTAAAATATTATATCATATATGATACATCATTTCCAACATAGATTTGCCTAAAAAGTTTTTATGGGAAATATTTTTTTTTCCTCCCTCCACTCATGTTTTATTTAAATAAGTTAATTAATGCGTTATGATAGTAGCTAGATTATGAAATAATGCATAATAATGTCCAAACATGCATGATAACTTTTAGGGAATTAATCTATATAGTAGCTAGATTAAAAATATTGTCCATATGGTTCATGATACTTATAACGGCTCCGATTCTCTTTGCGATGATTTGTCCGATGCTTTTCCGATATAGAGGAGCAGAAGCTTATACAATTTATTACGAGCTCGTGAAGTCGTGGTTTCTTCTCCAGATATAAAGATCTGAAAGTCAAGTTTCTTATCTTAGTTTCTAAATATTGTACAAACCTGATTTAATATAATGTGACCTCATTTTTCACCTACAAAAAGCAAAAAATTACAATCCACTATTATATTTAGCAAATTATAACAACAAAACTAGAGTAATAAACAAACCACTCACAAAACACACAAAATAAATTAATAATGAAGTGATGAAGTTACTTCACTTCACTTCCTAGTCGTTATGAATTCTTCAAATTCATTATAATTTCACCACAAAACTAGGAATCTTAATTTCCCGCCATTTCCGCAGCAAAATCTGCGACTTAATTTCTTCATTATCGAATAGTATTAATACATATTCATGTTCGAGACAAAATCATGTCTCCATTATCTCACTTAATCATCACTTATCTCTGCAATTAATCATTAGTTAACATGCAAACAAAAATCCCCTCTTTAATATCTCACTCTTTCTCAAACGGCACTAATCACTAATCACTCCATTTTCTCTCACTAAAACACTCACCTCTCTCTCTCTCTCTCTCTCTCTAGCTTAATTAGGCATGATTCTTCATCTTCAGCTTCTTCAGCTGCTTCTGCTGCTTCTCTCACTCACAAAAATATCTTCAGCTGCTGATGACGTCGCCGCCACCGCCACCGCCACCGCCAAAACCTACATCGTGAGAGTAGAAACATCATCCAAACCTTCGATTTTCCCCACTCATCGCCACTGGTACGCCGCGGAGTTCGCATCCGCCGCCGCAATTCTCCACACCTACGACACCGTCTTCCACGGCTTCTCCGCCGTGCTCACCGCCTCCTCCGCCGGCGCCGTCAAACGCCACCCCGCGGTCCTCGCGGCCTTCGAGGACCGCCGCCGAAGCCTCCACACCACTCGCTCCCCCCAATTCCTAGGGCTCCGCAACCAGCGCGGCCTGTGGTCGGAATCCGACTACGGCTCCGACGTCATAATCGGCGTCTTCGACACCGGAATCTGGCCGGAGCGCCGCAGCTTCTCCGATCACAACCTCGGCCCCGTGCCGCGGCGGTGGCGCGGCGCCTGCGAAACCGGAACGAAATTCAATCAGAGCAACTGCAATCGGAAGATAATCGGAGCTAGGTTTTTCGCGAAAGGTCACGAGGCGAAAATTGACGGAATCGGAGACCTAATCGGCGGCGGAATCAACGAGACGGTGGAGTTTAGGTCGCCGCGAGACGCCGACGGGCACGGCACGCACACCGCCTCCACCGCTGCGGGGAGATACGTGTACGGCGCGAGCATGGACGGCTACGCCGCCGGAATCGCGAAAGGCGTCGCGCCGAAGGCGCGCCTCGCGATCTACAAGGTCTGCTGGAAGGATGCAGGCTGCTTCGATTCCGATATCCTAGCTGCATTCGACGCCGCCGCGAACGACGGCGTCGACGTGATTTCGATCTCAATCGGCGGCGGTGACGGAGTTTCCTCGCCGTATTACCTAGATCCGATAGCGATCGGCTCGTACGGCGCGGTGGCGAGGGGAATCTTCGTCTCCTCCTCCGCCGGCAACGACGGAGCTACTGCAATGTCGGTGACGAACCTCGCGCCGTGGCTCACCACCGTCGGCGCCGGCACAATCGACCGCAATTTCCCCGCTGACGTCATCCTCGGAGACGGGAGGAATTTCTCCGGCGTGTCTCTCTACGCCGGAAAGCCGCTCAAATTGGGGAAAATGTATCGCCTAATTTACCCGGGAAAATTAGGGCTTCTCTCTGCTTCTCTCTGTTTAGAAAACTCGCTCGATCCAGATCTAGTCAGGGGCAAAATCGTCATATGCGACCGCGGCAGCAGTCCACGTGTCGCGAAGGGATTGGCTGTAAAGAAGGCCGGCGGCGTGGCGATGATCCTCGCCAACAGCGCCTCCAACGGCGAGGGCTTAATCGGCGACGCTCATTTCCTCCCCGCCTGCGCCGTCGGCTTCTCCGCCGGAAACCAAATCAAATCCCACTTAAATTCAAGTCGAAAAGCGAAAGCGACGATTAAATTCCTTGGCACGGTGGTCGGAACTAAGCCGGCGCCGGTGGTGGCGTCATTCTCCGGCAGAGGTCCAAACGGTCAAAATCTGGAAATCCTAAAACCGGATCTGATCGCTCCCGGCGTCAACATCCTCGCCGCGTGGACGGCGGCGGCGGGGCCGACCGGCTTATCTCCGGATAACCGGAAAATCGAATTCAACATCCTATCGGGCACCTCCATGGCGTGCCCTCACGTGAGCGGCGCCGCCGCGCTGCTGAAGTCGGCGCATCCGGATTGGAGCCCGGCGGCGATCCGGTCGGCGATGATGACGACGGCGAGCGTCGCGGACAACTCGGCGCGGCCGATGATCGACGAGGCGAGCGGGTCGGCGGCGACGCCGTACGACTACGGCGCCGGGCACTTGAATCTGGATCTCGCGATGGATCCGGGATTGGTCTACGACCTCACCAACGACGACTACGTGAGCTTCCTCTGCGCGATCGAGTACGGGGCGAGGACGATTGAGGTGATCACGCGGTCCCGGGTGAATTGCCCCGCGGCGCGGAAGGCGATGCCGGAGAATCTCAACTATCCGGCGATCGCGGCGGCGTTTCCGGCGGCCGGGGCGGAGGGGGAGAGGAGTAGGGTTTTTTTTAGGATGGTGACGAATGTGGGGGAGGCGGGGGCGGTTTATCGGGTCAGGGTCGACCCGCCCGAGGGGGTCGAGGTGAGCGTGAAGCCGAGGAAGCTGGTTTTTTCGGAGATTAATCGGAGATTGGGTTACTATGTGACTTTGAGGGTTGGCGGGAAGAATAATTCGGGTTCGGGTTCGGGTAATTTGGGATCGGGTGTCGTGTTCGGGTCGCTTTGGTGGGAGGACGGGAAGCGGGTGGTTCGGAGCCCCATTTTGGTTAGGCAAACGGATTAAGGAGCGGGATTATTCGTTAATTGCGTTGTTTTAGTGTTTGTTTAATTTGGGTTTAGTGATTATTAATTATATATTGATTAAGGATTTATTAGGGAATGAATTTGGGATATGGTATAAGGGAGGGAAGCTTGTTAGTGCTCAAATATACTAAGCTTAATTGTGCATTATTGTGTTTGTGTATGAATGATTAGTTATGATGGCCGACGGAAAAAAATGAGAAAAAGTTTCTTAACTAGTTATGAGTTATGACTCTTTTTTTCCTTAAAAATAAAGAAGACATGTAATAAAGGAAAAAGTTTCTAACAGTTGGCTTTCTCCAAGAAACCTCATAGTTAGGAATTATTGCAATAAAAACGATCAATAGATACCTATTTCTTTTATCATTGTGTAATCTCGACTTGCAACTGTTTGTTTGATAGGGTAGATAAGTTTCTTAATATCAGATCCTAGATTATTAAGATATAGGGCACGACTTAGCTAAAGGCCAACTCCTATTTTTACCATTCCTCTTTAGCAAACAGATTCGACCAATTCGAAGAGATACGTTACATCGTTTGAACAATAATCCAAATTAAATTTCTAAAGAGAAAAATACCATATCTCACAAGATTCGAATTTTACGAACCTACCTACGCGAACCCATCACATATGCGACGGTGAAGAGACGACCTCCTCGACTAAAGTCCTACCTAAATTTTACGGAATCACACCACCACCACCTACTCGTATCTTGTGGAACGAGACTACCTATCCCTAATTCATATCTCAACTTTACCCGGTGGCGGATCCAAAGGAAGTTGGGGTGGGCCCAAACTCCCCCAACAATAAAAATATATCAATTTTAACCTTAAAAATTTATATTGTTAGATTTTATTGTAGCACCCCTAATTAATATTTTATTCAATACTAGCTCCCTCCAACTAATTTTCTTGCTCCTTACCTAACTTTACTCATCATATCTCATCCGGCTTATAAACGCACCCAACTTAAAACAATGCTTCTATTTAAAATAATCTTGAAATATGTAAAAAGAAAAGAAAATTGTGAAAATAGTACTCCCTCCGTCCCATTATAAGCGTCTATGCTTTCTATTTTGGACGTCCCATTACAAGCGTCTACATCCATAAAAGGAAATAATTAGCAATTTTCTCTTTCCTACTTTATCATTTAAACTT
>JAYJMF010000036.1:2948218-2970745 GCA_036873715.1 Salvia sclarea | reverse complement strand
TTATTATTATTATTATTATTATTATTATTATTATTATTATTATTATTATTATTATTATTATTATTATTATTATCCAAGTTCCAATAGTTTTAGACCATCTCCAATAGTTTATTGGTTTCAGAGGCTTCCAATCCCAATTCCCAATTGGTCTAACTCTACCCAAATCCTACACCAAGAATTATTATCTTTTCTATAGTCAAGAAAGAATATACATCTAGGAATAATTATATTATTTTATTACTCTAAATAATATTGGTATAACATTAACATACATATTTTGTAATCTAAAAGAAAACATTAATACATATATTTTATTACTATAATTTTTCATAGTTAATTTCATATGTTGGTTTTTAGATACTTAATCTTGATGGCATGAATAACCAAATAAAAAATATAACTAGATAAGTACCATAAATAATTAAATAATATCTTAAATATTAAGTTAAGTATAATACTACAAAATTAAAAGGAGCATAAGACCTACCTCAGTCCTTGCCAAATGTAGGTAAGTGGATAGTGTATACTTCTCTTTTATTTTATAGTGTTTATTAAGATTTGGTAAAATAGCATTTTGGAATACTTTTTTGTACACTTAAATATGATTATTTTGGTAAAGGTTAAAGTAGTTCTAAAGTTTGATCCAACCAGAGGGTTTAGCCCACTGGCCACCGGGTTTCTCCCTTATGCAAGACCCGAGTTCGATTCCCTTCGGGAACGAATTTTCTTGGCCCCATAAGGAGGCTTGGTGATAATTTCTTGGAGTGTTCGGTGCTTAGTTAATTAACTACTAACAATTAACATTGATCCCAAATTTAACATTAATTATTAATTATTCATGTTAAAGGAAAAGGCTGTGACTCATAAGGAGGCTTGGTGATAATTTCTTGGAGGCTCGGTGCTTAGTTAATTAACTACTAACAATTAACATTGATCCCGAATTTAACATTAATTATGAATTATTCATGTTAAAGGAAAAGGCTAGTGACATGAAATGATGAAAAATCCATGCAAATGCTAATCTCATAATCTCTAAGCTTCATCGACACTTTTGACAATTAATGAATGTGCTAATATACATTAATTACATACTTTTAATATGTGTAAAAAGTTTAATAAAGAAAACATTTTTTCCCTTTCCGTCGCTCTTTTGATAGCTTTTACCTTCTATGGAAAGAAAAGGGTTTAAAGTCACTTTATAGCATAAATTTTTGCATGCATAGAGATTTTATAGTCTGATTTTTTAAAATTTGCTAAATATATCTTAATAATTACTTTATTGTTATAAATATAATTTAATTATATTATTATACCGAAGGAAATGCATCGTGACATTCTAAAATTGATAAATATAACCGAGTATTTACTTTGTTATTAAACACATAGCCTAATCATATAATAATACTGGATGAAATGCCACATGGATTAATATAAGCTGACCCGAATCCCGACCATTATTTTTTGCCACATAAGACAAAAAGACACTGTTTGCCGAGATTTATCGATGAAACAATGAGTTTAACTTGACTTTTTTTCTTTCACAATTGTCATTTCTTCAGTTCTTTTAGATATATAGAAATAAGTGGAAAGAAATTAAAAGATAAATCGACGACATTTTGTCTTATGTGGCAGAGATTAACCATCAAATCAGCTTCTGTTAGTATATATAGATTTCATCTAACGTTATTACATGATCATGCTATATTTGTAACAACGAAACAATTATCGTCAAAATACAAAATTTCAATACGGTAAGACTATAAATGATTATACAATTCAAAAAAAGAGGCTATAAATGATTATTAAACGAGAAGAAAATTCAGTTTCTCACTCTAAAACGAAAAAGGAAAAAAATGGGTTTCTCTCTCTAAAATGTGCCCATCTGGAAGAGAGCGTGGAGCCCAAAACTGGTCCTCTGCTTTGCTGGCTTGAAGCTCTCCGTTGTTGGTTTTTAATGGGGTTTGTCTGCGCAGAGACACCAGAGCTTCACTTCCCCCAATCACACCCTCCATCATCATCCTAATTCGATTCACCACTTTCTCTCTCACTCAATTTCCACCTTTTCTGCAATTCCCCCTTTTTCCAATTTTGTTTTTCTGCTTCAATTGCTCCATCAATCATCATCGTCTTCGTGTTTATGTTACTGCGCTCAAGCAGAGATTAGATTAGATTAGAATAGAAGCTGAAAATCGCAGTTTGAAAACTTACTTAATTTGTGTTTTTTGTTTGTTTTGTTTCTATTTATATTCCGAAAATCCCCTTTGATTCGCTGGATCCACAGATCTAACCTGCTTCCACTTTGAGATCTCCCTCCTTCCTAAACCAGCTCCCAGGTAACTATCTTAGACTGTCCATTTCAGCTCAAATTCAGCTCATTTCACTTTTTTGGATTTTTTTTTTTTTTTTTTTTTTTTTTGTGTTTTCGTTTTCTTCCGTTGCTTTGATTTTCGTTTTGTGGAGTCGGCGGTTTTGAAATTCGAGCTGCTGATCGAATAGTTTTACCTAGAAACAGTGAATTTCGCCGTCGCCCCCAATTTCCAAAACCCTCGCGCTAAAATTCTTATTGTTTGGAGATCTGTTTTAACACTGGAAGTCTTTATCTCTGCAATCGTGTTGCCCAAATTGGGGATTTAGTTGATAATTGATATACGTTTCTGCTACTTGCTTTCTGTTATCTACTACGATTATCGTTTTTGTTCAAATTCTTATGGTTTGTTTACTTGTGAATTGTTGGTAGATTCTTAATGTGCGTAGTTTGAGAAGGAAGGGAATTCGGATTGGTCACGCTTCACCGTTGAGAGAGTTAATCCTTGAGTGCACGGTAAATGTGGATGTTTTGGAGGGTGGTTTGGACGAGATGAGGGATGTTATCGGGGTTAATGAACTTTTTGAGGGCCTGTTTTCGGCCGAGGGCAAACGGGTACGTTCAGAAAGGCTCGGATGCCAACGGCCGGCAGGATGGGCTTCTGTGGTATAAGGACTCCGGGCAGCATTTCAATGGGGAGTTCTCGATGGCTGTAGTTCAAGCAAATAATTTACTCGAGGATCAGAGCCAGCTCGAATCTGGCTGTCTGAGCACGACTGAGTCCGGACCTTATGGCACGTTTGTCGGGATTTATGATGGGCATGGAGGCCCTGAGACCTCCCGGTTCATTAACGATCACCTCTTCCCACATCTGAAGAGTAAGTCTCGATTATTTCTACAGTTTTGAGCTGCCATTAACTGTAGACAGTAGTTGGTTTTATTGTGTTGCTTTATTTTAGGAAAAATGATTGGTTGAAATCTTGGTGGTTTTTCAGAGTTTTGAGATGCTATTAACTATAGTGGGTTTAAATGTGTTGCTTTGTTTTAGGAAAACAGATTGGTTGAAATCTTGGTGGTTTTTTTAGAATTTTGAGATGCTATTAAGTATTAACTATAGTTGGTTTAAATGTGTTGCTCTGTTTTTGGAAAGAAAATTGGTTAAAATATGGTAACATTTAATCATATCTATTGTGCAATTGCTTCTTTATTACATGTGTGAAGCAAATACTATGGATAAGTCCGACTTCCTATTTTGTCTGTTTAATTTAAACCTGGGTGACACAGTATATGACAAAGTATGGTCATGATAAAATTAGTATAGTGGTTGAAATATGGCAACGTCTAATCATATCAATATATCATTGTGCAATTGCTTCTTTATTACATGTGTGAAGCAAATACGATGGATAAGTCCAATTTCCTATTTTGTCTGTTTAATTTGAATCTGGATGACGTGGTATATTAATACGACAAAGTATGGTTCATGATTAAATTAGTGTAGTGGTTAAAGATCTTGGTTGATTGTGCAGGGTTTGCAGCAGAGCATCAGTCAATGTCAGTAGAAGTTATTCGTAAGGCGTTTCAAGCGACTGAGGATGGTTTTTTCTCAGTTGTTAGCAGACAATGGCCTACGAGACCACAGATTGCCGCGGTTGGCTCTTGTTGTCTTGTAGGAATAATCTGCAGTGGAACTCTTTATATTGCGAATCTTGGTGATTCCCGGGCCGTTCTAGGGAGGCTTGTCAAGGCTACGGGGGAAGTACTTGCTATTCAACTCTCAGCCGAGCACAACGCAAGTTTTGAGTCAGTGAGACAGGAGTTGCAGTCTTTGCATCCTGATGATTCACATATCGTAGTTTTGAAGCATAACGTATGGCGTGTGAAGGGTCTTATACAGGTAAATTTTTCATTTCTCAGCTGACCATTGGATTGATTTTATTATAGTGAAGACTGATGGCATGTTTCCTTTCACGCCACAAACATTAATTGTGAATTTGATAGTTTGGATATAACTTATACATCCAAGAGCTATAATGGGAGAGTATATATATTACTTCAAAGCTTGTGGGGAAGTATTAGTTTGGAATGTCAGAGACCTGAGATAAAAATTAGGTTCTTAATGGTCCTATTTTCTGTTAATAAGTTCCACTTGATCAGTAGTTTATTTAACCGTTAGTCACTTTCCATCGTTCTAATGATTTCTTGGAAAACTGAAGCACAATGATATTCGTGAAAACAAATTATGTAAGGGGAAAACACTTACTAATAGAGTAATTACTTTCACTTCTTTTTGACAGTACTCTAAAATTGATTTATAGTAATGTCTTCAAACTGTAGTTGCCACTATTTACATATTACTTGTTTCTTTCTAGGTGGTGTGAGCTTTGCGAGTTTAGTTTCGAATTTTGTGCAGTTAATGGTGGTCTTGCTTAGGTTGTGAGCTGAACCATTGCCATATCATACCAAGTCTTTCTATATTATGAACATAATCTGATACTTTTAAGAATTTAATTCTCATATATATATATATATAATTGTTTGATGTTAAGGCATTAGGACCCTGTGTTTTGTGCAGTACTGCAATTTGTATATTTAGCCCTCAATTTGGTTTAGCTTTTGAAAGACACTATAATGATGTTTGGCTTGCATTGTAGAGACTCGATTTCTATGTTATCCTGGATGAAATAATGTGATTCTGAAATCGTTATTATAGAATCGATACTAACTCCGTTGCTTACAGATCTCGAGATCAATTGGAGATGTGTATCTAAAAAAGGCTGAATTCAACAGGGAGCCGCTATTTCAGAAATTCCGACTCCGTGAACCTTTCAAACGACCTATCTTGAGCGCAGACCCTGCAATCGCCGTGCAACAGTTGTTGCCTCACGACCAATTCATCATATTTGCATCCGATGGCCTCTGGGAGCACCTCACCAACCAAGAAGCCGTTGATCTCGTCCAAAATCACCCGCGCAGCGTAAGATATTCAACTCTGGTATCCCATTCGTGCAACTTTCTCGAGATCTCGTGTCACAGTTTGTGATCATTTTACGCGCAGGGGAGCGCGAGGAGACTAGTGAAAGCAGCGTTGCAGGAGGCCGCGAAGAAGAGGGAGATGAGGTACTCGGACTTGAAGAAGATCGACCGCGGGGTCCGACGCCATTTCCACGACGACATAACCGTGGTGGTGGTGTTCGTTGACTCCCACCTCGTGAGCAGGGCTAGCACGGGGCGGAGTCCCAACGTGTCCGTGAAAGGGAGCGGCATCACCATCCCTCCCAACTCCCTCGCGCCCTTCACGACCCCGGCAGAGCCCGTCGCAGCCTGATTCGTTTTCGCCTGAATCGAGGAATGCAGGTAGCCAGCCCCCCTCGAATTCTTTAATGTACACTGTAACTGTTTTAACCAACCCCCCCAAAGGCAAGACTAGAACTTGAAGTTGAAGGTCAGAATTTCTATCATATTATTATACTCATGCTTTTTTCTGGGCAGCTTTTTCTGTGTTTTTCTTTTCTTTTACTTTGCCTTTTTACTATTTGATCTCAGCTCTTGGCCACTTTTGTAAATCCCCATGTTTCCATCAACCCCTATTTGAGATTGAGACCAATTTACTTTTATGAACAGATTATAGCTGAAACTCCAATACCTACAACTCCTCTCTTAATGCTTTGCTCTCTTTGTTTTTGTTTTTGTTTTTGTTTCTGTTTTTGTTTCCTATTATTTATGTTTTTTTTATGATAGTTGGATGATTGAATCGTATCCTTTGGTTGCTTCCCATTTCCCACAAATCAGAAAAATACATACAAATAAATAATTTACCACAGAAACCAAACCATAGAATTTGCAAAAAGACAATGAAATTTACCAGACGATTTGGCCACGAACTTGCATGGTCACACTCCCTCCAACACCTTGTGATTGGTATAAAATCATCCATGAAACAAAGCATATGTACATAACGTAACCAGATACATGTTTTTCTACCAATAGATACAAATTACAATAGATCTTATACAAATGACTCTACAATAGCAGAAAAATTGTTTAACAAACATAAAAAAAATTGTATCTTGACGGATATATACAGCTAACAAATGAGCAAAATCTAACCGCACAACATATTATTGATTTACAAATTATTATTATGACCGATCTCGTTTTTGTGAGGTAATTAATAAGCAAAGAGAGTGTAAGTAAGACACAAATGATTTAACGTGGTTATCTATGAGGATAGATTTAATGTCTTTTATTAACTGATATGCGAGAAAGACTACAAGAGTATCCTCTATTTATAGGTGAGGAGATTGAATTCTTGGAGAATTAGATCTCTCCTCACGAGGTCTTCTCCTAGTGAGATTCGGCTTTGAGTCTTACTCTGATTCTCCATGTTTATTCTTGGGCGATCCGAGCCTATCCACACTTTTATTTGGACTTTTTAGAATACTGATACCTTTAGGTCTCTTACATGAGCTGTAGTTGATGGACCAAATCCGCTGTCTGGGCTTGACTTCGTTAGTTTGGACCCTAGCGGAGGTGGGAGCGGTTGCGGATTTGAGCGACCATGGCGGGGACGCGTTGGTTGATGGGGAGCGGGCAGCGGTCGTAGGGCGGGTGGCCGCAGACCGGGCAGGCGCAGTGATCCTTGACGTGCCAGACGACGCAGTGGTAATGGAAACGGTGTCTGCATCTGAGCTTGGCCACAAACGTCCCCACAAACGGCCTCCTCAAACTCAAACAAGGTAAGTTTGAGTTTGACGAAGGATTCTAACGTGGAAACGTATAAAAATTAAGGTAAAAAAGATAAATTAATAAATTTTCTTTGGAAAGTTTTACGATTCGATTTAATTTTATTAATCGGTTCGATTAATTATAATTAAACTGAACAGATCTTTTATATTGCAAAAAGCCTCCTATTTTGTAAATAAAATTTGTTGATTTATCAATTTTTTTTTTCAAAAATTAATTAGAATTTTCTCAAAAGATTGTTATTTTATTTTTTCCGTTTTAAAAATAAGGAAAATAGTGTGAAATTTTAGGTTTTTTATCCTTATAAATTTTGTAGATATTCCTATTCCTCAATTTTTGGATTCATGCACTGTTTTTATAATTAACAAATTTTATTTTATTAAATACAAACTATTATTGTTATTATTAATGAATATTCAAGAATTTTTTAGTGGGGATACGATTGGATTGAGGGTTTGAGTTGGGTTAGGTTTCTCCAACAAGGCAACAACAAAGCCCAATTCCTATTATGTGTTTGTTTGGAAAGTAATCTTGACTTCCAATTATAATGGAGCGAATGATCAATATCTAGACCTACATCAAAGTTGTAACAAGAAACAAGGTAGATTGAGGTTCGATAGATTGTGACTTGAAAAATATGGTTTGAGTTCCAATTGCAAAAAATTGAAAGTCCGTGTATTTAATTGCAAAGATTAAAAAGTCGTGTTATAATTGCAATTTCAGGTAAAGTTCGTGATTTAATTTGCATTTATCCCTAAAAACTAAGGCAAAAAAGATAAATTAATAAATTTTATTTGGAAATTTTTATAATTTAAAAAATCGATTCGATTTAATTTTATTAATCGATTCGATTAATTATAATTAAACAATTTAAACTGAACATATTTTTTTATATAGCAAAAAGCCTCCTGTTTTGTAAATAAAATTTGTTGATTTATCATTTTTTTTTCAAAAATTAATTAGAATTTTCTCAAAAGTTTGTTATTTTATTTTTCCATTTTAAGAATAAGGAAAATAGTGTGAAATTTTAAGATTTTTATCCTTATAAATTTGTAAATATTCTTTTTCCTCAATTTTTGGATTCACGCACTATTTTTATAATTAACAAATTTTATTTTATTAAACACAAACTATTATTATTATTATTATTATTATTATTATTAATGAATATTCAAGAATTTTTTAGTGGGATACAATTGGATTGAGGGTTTGAGCTGGGTTAGGTTTCTCCAACAAGGCAACAACAAAGCCCAATTCCTATTATGTGTTTGTTTGGAAAGTAATCTTAGACTTCCAATTAATGAAACTATGAATATGAATCATGGAGCAAGTAAGGCTGCTTTCCTAATTTAGTTAGGACTCTCCCTGCCAAAAATTTTGCCATTTTCATATTTCCATAAAATTATTCATCTTTCTATTTTATGTCATATTTTACTTTTATATTCTTACTACAGAGTCAACTAATAATTTAACCATTATCATATTATAAAAATAAAGATTATCCACAAAACATAAAAAAATAAAATATAACCACAATACTCCTTTTTTATAATTCTAAAATTGAATCAATATCTTTTAGGCTAGATTATGAAATCTTTGTACATAATCATGATTAAAAAAAAAAAATGAAAATTTGTTTCGGCCCAAACACTTCTCTCCAAGACTCCAAACTCCAAAAGCCCTACTAAAAAAAATCAAATCTTTGACTTGAGAGTTTGAAGAAATTTTGAAAAAATGCAGTTGAAATGCCGAGATGCTTCTTCCGCCATCTTCTTCCCGCAAAATCCCTCTCCATCCCTCTCTCGAAGCCCTTTTGCAGCTCCTCCTCTCCACACCCAATCGCCCAATCCCAATTTCTCGAAGAGCTGCGCAGAATTCGAATCCTCATTCAGAAAAACCGAATTGAAACCGCCAAGGGGCGCCTCAAAGCCCTGATCCCTCACCATTCCGCCTCGCAGCTCTTCGCCGCATTCTCGCAGTCGTCTCCGCCGCCGGGGACGAAGCCGGCCTTTTCCGATGCTCTGCTTGCCGTTTACGCGGAGGCGAAGCTGGCAAATGAGGCGGCTGAGTTGTACAGTTTGGTTAGAGGCGGCGGGGGTTTCCCTTCGCTATCGGCTTTCAATTTGTTTTTGGAATCGCTGGTGAGCTCGAATCAATTCGATAGGGCGATTAGGGTTTTTGAGGAGGCAGTTGATTGTGGTGTTTGGGTGGATAGGTTTAGCTATGGGAAGGCGATTCAATCGGCGGTGAAATTGGGGGATTTGGGGAAGGGTTTTGAATTGATGAATAAGATGGAGAGATGTGGGATTAGGGCGAATGCGTTTGTGTATAATGTTTTGATTGGGGGATTGTGTAAGGAGAGGAGATTGGGGGATGCGGAGAAGCTGTTCGATGAAATGTCGAAGAGGAGTGTTTCGCGGAGTAGGGTGACGTATAATAGCTTAATCGATGGGTATTGTAAAGTGGGCGATGTGGAGAGAGCTTTTGATATGAGGGAGAGGATGAAATGTGACAATGTGGAGCCGAATGTGGTGACGTATAACACCTTGCTCGGGGGGCTTTGTAGGATGGGGAGAATGGGAGAGGCTGAGAGGGTTTTGGATGAAATGGGCGCGTATGGATTCGTTCCTGATGGATTTACTTATAGCATACTCTTTGATGGGCACTCGAGAAGTGGTAATACCGAGGCTTCAATGGCGTTGTATGAAGACGCGGTGAAGAAAGGGGTGAAGATGAGTGAGTACACGTGTGGCGTTTTGATGAATGGGTTGTGCAAGGAAGGTAAGATGGATAGGGCGGAGGCGTTCTTGAGCAAGCTAAAGGAGAATGGGGTTGTTATCACGGCCGTGATATTGAACACTGTGATCAAAGGGTATTGCAAGGTGGGAAATGTGGATAAGGCGGCTCTGGCTATTGATGTGATGGAAAAAGAAGGGGTGAAGCCGTGCTGCGTCACGTATAATACCATGATCAGCCGTTTCTGTGAATTGGGTCGGATGGATGATGCGAATGAGTGGGTAAGGAGGATGAAAGCGAATGGCGTTTCCCCGGTTGTGGAGACGTTTAATATGTTGATAGATGGCCATGGCCGTAGTCGCGAGTTTGAGAAGTGCTTGGAGATTCTTGATGAAATGGAAAGTAATGGATTGAAGCCTAATGTTGTCACCTATGGATCTCTGATCAATAGTTTCTGCAAGAACGGGCGCGTTCTTGAAGCTGAGGATATGATCAGAGAGATGGTGAGGAGAAGGGTTCAACCGAATGTTCAGATATACAATATGCTTATCAATGGCCATTGCATTGGTGGGAATATTGGGAATGCTTTTGAAGTTCTTCATGAGATGTCGAGGATTGGTGTATCTCCGACCATTGCAACGTATAATTCACTCATAAACGGGCTCTGCAAAATAGGTAGGGCTGCAGAAGCAGAGGAATTAGCCTTTACAATCAGTACCAAATGTTTGAGTCCCGATGTCATCACATTCAATTCGTTGATCTCTGGCTTCTCGGATGCAGGTGACGCGGAGAAGTGTTTGGAATTGTTTGAGAAGATGAAAGCCTCGGGTCTGAAGCCTACCTTGAACACTTATCATCCTTTGATAAGCGTATTCAAGAAGGAAAGACTCGATCTTGTAGAGAGAATCGTTGAGGAGATGTCTCAATCAAAGATGACTCCTGATCGGTTGGTGTATAACGAGCTGATTCAGTGCTATGTACACCATGGAGATGGTGAGAAAGTAAGTATCCTATTGGCTGATATGTTGAATCTTGGGATCCCTCGTGACAAGATGACGTATAATAGCTTGATTACAGGCCGCTTGAAGGAGGGAAATCGGCAGGGAGCAAGGGATCTTTTCGATGAAATGATTAGTAGAGGTTTGGCCCCTAATGACGAGACTTTTAATACACTGATTGAAGGGCATTGCAAGCTCAAGGATCTTGATGGGGCTTACTTGTGGTATAGAGAAATGTTGAAGGTTGGGTTTTTACCATGTTTCGCAGTCTGCAACGAGCTTCTTTCTGGGCTTAGACGGGAGGGGAGAGTCGAGGAGGTTGAGATCATTAGCTCTGAAATGAGTGTTAAGGGAGTTAGTAAGGGGAGCTTGCTTGAGGGTGTTTCAGTAGCTCCTTCAGTGTAGTATGGAGACTGTTTATTCAGAGCAGCAATGACAACTCGAAACGCTTTCTTTGGCTTCAATGGTAATCACAGATTATTATCTTCCACACTAAAATGATCTAGAATGCTGTTGGTACAAATATTGGCATATTTAATTCCCTGTCCTACATATATAAATATGATGTGATTATGCAAATTGGAACTGAGTGATCTAAATGTGTGTGTTGTGAAGAACTGAAGATTGATACAAGGAACTGCTGGTGTGTGGAGAATTGCAGCAATCGAGGAGACGGGGAGGATGGAAGGACCTTACGACGGTTGAGGTAATGGAAATTCATGTATCTTGGTTCACGTGAGGTATATGCACTATTCTTTAGATTTTTTCTTGGAAACATTATGAAGAGATGGTAGTAATGCAATCAATGATATAAGCATATGTCAATATATGCATATACATATGTTAGTGACAGTAGGAAATCATTGTTTCAGGTGAAATTGAGTAATGTTGGCTGAGATTGTAAAGGGTTATATTCAAGAATGTGTGAATACATATGAATTTGGAGTGGTGATGTATAGGTATGTACAATTTGTTCTTGATGAGGAAGATGGTCGTTTTCGAGAATGTGATGACACTATCGTAGCTTGACGGGGTTGCTGGAGGTCGGGAGAGTGAACGAGTGGATTGTCACTGAGAAACTTGGCGACGCTCTCGGCATGAAATCTGCAGCTATGGACCAACCTTGCTTCAAAATTGGAGATGGGGAAAGGAGATAGGTATTGTTATCAATCATCACAATTATTATTGAATGTTTCATTATGATGAGAATTAATCTAATCCAATCTAATTACCTTTGTATTTTTGTGAACATACAGAAATAATTTGCTACAGTTTTGGGTTGTTACCTTCTCTACAGGCACTGGGGAAAAGGACTATCTTGCCATTGTCAGTTTTCAATTTTTATGGTCACTTTTAGAAAATGTGATCAGCTTTTCCTAAATTATACTCCAATGAATGCTGTGTTCTATAATAAATGCCAAAGGAAATTATGATTTATTATGTCCCATTTTGTATTCAGTTTAATTACAGTTTGTCGCGCTTAATTTAATATCATATTAATTACTCTTATTCATTTCTCAACATCCTTAATTAATTTTCGAGAACAAATATGCCTCATCATTATTATCACATTTAAAAAAAATCGCAGAGGACTGAAGAACCACTCCCCAAAATGTATCTATAATTGGACAAATTCTATAGAAGATGTACATCTACAATTGATCGCCATGTTAGTTAAGTGGTTAAGAATAAATATTATTTTACATACATTTATTCAAAATAAATTTTATCCAAACCGTACATATATCATTATCCTTCGAGCAAAATTGTATTTTTTAATTTTAATCAATTCGAACTCAGTCTCTACATATATTAGTTACGATTCGAAATGTCTTACTTTTCAATTTCGGACGTTCCATTGGTTAATTAGATAACAATTTTATAGGTTATATTACTTTCCAAGTTATATCTAGTTTTATTTTTTTTTTAATTTTTTTCTAAATAATTGTATCAAAAAATAAGCCATTTGGAAAATATATCTATTAAACCAAAATACAATAAACAAACAAAAAACGAAGCTGCCTATATAAAATGTAAGCTGAAGCTGTCACTTGTCACCGAGTCAGAATCCAATTAACACCGAAGCGACACGTGGCGTCTTCTACACCGTGCGATTCGCACCAATGCACCCTTACTGCTCCTCACGCCAATGATCCAACACACCAACACCAGCCAAATCTTCCCCCGCTTCATCATGTTGTACCTTCGCGCTTCGACGAGTTGTACGCTCAATTTTTTATTTTTTTTTTCATTTTGTCCAATTATTCCAACTGCCTGTAATAAATAAATTAAATTAAAGAAAAATATCATCACATGATACATGACTCGAAATACTGACAATTCATTTCGTCTCAATCGTCAGATCTCATTATAATTGTTTTGCTGTTTCATCCATCTCACTGCAATTCTCCTCGCTTTCTCTCTGGTTGGGATTCAGCGAAAAGGTACGCGACTTTTTAGATCCGCGCTCGAGCATATTCAGCTTCGATTAGCTCCAGCAATTTAGATTTTCGCCTGTTTTTGGCTTTTTTTAATCGATTTTGGTGTGTGTGAGTGTCGAATCTGCTCCGATTATGTTGAATTTGATCCGGTGCATCCATTGTCGTAGTTGCGATTGCTAATCATTGGAGGAGACTGAGATAGTATCGTAGCAGTAGTTTCTGTTCCTCTAATTTGTGGTGATCTAATCCTAAAGCTAAATTTTACTATAGTTCTATTTGTTTGTCGATGTTGAGTGTATTTCTGTGGAAATGAAGATTGAGGAATGATGGTGGTGATGCTCCTGAGGTTTCATTTCTATTATTGAAGCTAGGTCTCGATAAAAAGTAATTGAAATGTGTATGATCTAGCTTTGTTTGGCTTATGTTTTTGGTTACTAAATCGTTAAGCAATTAGGACCAGTGTGCTGGGTAGCAAGCAGCTGTAGTTGCGATTGCTAATCATTGGAGGAGAACCTGAGCGGACTGAGATAGTATCATAGTAATAGTAGTGGTTTTTTTCCCTCTAATTTGTGGTGATCTAATCTTAAAAGCTCAATTTTACAATAGTTTTTTGATGAGTGAAGCTAGGTCTCGATTAAAATAAATGAAAATGTGAATAATCTAGCTTTGTTTGGCTTCCACAGTTCCACTGAGAGATCATTTACCAGAATATGATTTTAGTTACTAAATCATTAAGCAATTAGGATTTAGGAGCAGTGTGCTGGCTAGTAAGCAGGTATGTGTCGTATGTGGATGTGTCGAACCTAGTACCTTATGAAGTTATGGAGCCGAGGCCCAAGGGAGAGTTTCTCTAGTTTGATGACCAAAAGCCGAACATCTCTCTTTCTGTATATTTTGTGAGAGATATAAAGTTAGGGGTAGTTATGTTTTTATGGTTTTCAGTTTATGAGGTGGCTTGGGACTAACTGCTTCAAGTCAAGTGGCATTAACACTCTCTCTCTCTCTCTCTCTCTCTCTCTCGGAACACAGATATCCTGTTTGGTCTGAAATATTGTCAATTTTTTGTAGGTTGAATATGGGTGTGGCACAAAACAATGTTGACATGGAAGAGGGAACTCTGGAGATTGGAATGGGTATACTCTCTCTGTAACCAATTATCTTTCAGTTCACAAAATTGCATATACAGTATGTTTTTGTACATCAACTGTCCATGAATCCAAGCATCACTAATCTTGTGTGGTTTCTCAGTTGATATTTGCACCCATTTTAGCTCATGGATATAGTCTGTACAGGCTAGATAGGGATTAGAAACATTTCGTGTCATATCTTTAGAAGGCAAGCTGGAGTTCCTTTTGTTAGTTCTTTCTCACGAGTACAATTTTTGAACTATTTACCCAGTTGAATATAAGTTTGGAAGGCTCTTGGGATATTGGAGCAACTTGAAATAGTTAACTATTATATTTAAATGTAAATGATTACTGGGAAACTGAATGTAGCTGGTTCCCCTCTTTCCATTATTATAAGCATTAATGGTTGTAATACATAGTCTGATGTTCTTGGAAATTTCTCAGAATATAGGACAGTCTCTGGTGTTGCTGGACCTCTTGTTATCCTAGACAAAGTGAAGGTGATTATTTTACTCCTTACTCATTTCTTCTTTCCATGCAAACTCCCCTACTTCTTTATAGATATGGATTTCGGAACAGAATCATTTACATGCACTCTGAAACTTTTTCAGGGACCCAAGTACCAGGAAATTGTCAACATTCGCCTGGGAGATGGAACAACACGTCGAGGGCAAGTCTTGGAGGTTGATGGAGAGAAGGCTGTTGTCCAGGTGACAGGCAATCATAATTTATTTCTTTGATCTTTGAGCGATCCATGTTATCGGTAGTGGAATTCCATATCTTTGTTCTATTTACCAGGTTTTTGAAGGGACGTCTGGAATTGACAACAAATACACTACTGTCCAGTTCACTGGGGAGGTACAAATGTTTACATATTTTATTTTTTGCAGCTATTTCTCTCAGCTTCTTAGTTCTACCCAGATAAACTAATGATGATTGGTATATAAGCTCTTCAGAGGCACTGAAATTTATCCTGTTGCAGTATTAACTCTCTGATATTTAAAGTTGGTTTCATTAAAATTGTGCTATAACTTGTTTGCAGGTTTTAAAAACACCTGTCTCATTGGACATGCTTGGTCGTATTTTTAATGGTTCTGGAAAGCCCATTGACAACGGCCCTCCTATTCTTCCAGAGGCCTACTTGGATATTTCAGGCAAGTACTAATATTGTATGGGAAGTGTCCTCGGTATATATTTGACCACTCCACATTTAATGCATTCTCTTTGGGTGCAGGGAGTTCCATCAATCCTAGTGAGAGAACCTACCCCGAAGAAATGATACAGACTGGAATCTCAACTATTGATGTCATGAACTCAATTGCCCGAGGTCAGAAGATTCCCCTATTTTCGGCTGCTGGTCTTCCCCACAATGAAATAGCTGCCCAGATTTGCCGCCAGGCAGGCTTGGTGAAACGTCTGGAGAAAACTGAAAATCTTCTTGAGGTATGGTAGAACCATATGCATTGCTGATCAAACCTTGTTTGATATTTACATGGTTCTATGATTTACGCTGGGTTACAGGGTGGCGAAGAGGACAACTTTGCCATTGTCTTTGCAGCTATGGGAGTTAACATGGAGACAGCACAGTTCTTTAAACGTGATTTTGAGGAGAATGGATCAATGGAGCGTGTGACCCTTTTCCTGAACTTGGTATGCTGATAATCTTAATCTTAACTGTTTTATTACATAATTATTGGTTCGATGTCTCTCAAATTTGATATCTTATTTTTCAGGCCAATGACCCTACAATTGAACGTATTATTACTCCTCGTATTGCACTGACAACTGCAGAATACTTGGCGTATGAATGCGGCAAGCACGTTCTTGTCATATTAACAGATATGAGTTCCTATGCTGATGCTCTTCGTGAGGTAATTGCTGCATAAACTTCCTGCTTTACAAGTGTTTTTTATGCATCCCATCTTGGCTGCCTATTAGTATATGTGTAGCTTTGGTTAATTCACATTTTTTCTTAGGTGTCTGCTGCTCGAGAGGAAGTTCCCGGGAGGCGTGGGTACCCTGGTTATATGTACACTGATCTGGCCACTATCTACGAGCGAGCTGGACGTATTGAAGGACGAAAGGGATCCATTACTCAAATTCCTATTTTAACCATGCCCAATGATGGTAATACATGCACCTATATTCTATTTCTCTCAAGTCTCAACTATCATGATATACCACCTTCACTATTATAAATCAATTTTAATATGCTTCTTTTCTGTCAAAATTCCCAGATATTACACATCCTACTCCTGATCTTACTGGGTATATTACCGAGGGACAGATATATATCGACAGACAACTTTACAATAGACAGGTAAAGTGAGGTTGATGCACTCCGTTGGTATCTAATGCATGTCCTTTTTGCACGTATCAAGTATCTTCAGAAGAATCTCGATTTCACCTCGTTCGGGTTTAATTATCATAAGTCGGCTTAACATATTTGTACCTAAATTGACAGATATACCCTCCAATCAATGTGCTGCCATCCTTGTCTCGTCTAATGAAGGTAAGCACTCGTTGCAGTTTTTATTTCATTTAACCTATGTTTGCGGAATAATTTAAGATAACAAGGGTGCTACTATTTCTGATTGAAAACGTTGCAGAGTGCCATTGGTGAGGGAATGACACGTCGGGATCACTCAGACGTATCCAACCAGGTAACAGACTTCGACATTCTGTATCACTGAATCAATTCTGGTTTCCTCGGACTGATCCGACTCTGGTTTATCATTCTCAGCTATATGCAAACTATGCCATCGGGAAGGATGTCCAGGCAATGAAAGCCGTGGTCGGAGAGGAAGCTCTCTCCTCCGAAGACCTGGTCTGCATCTCCACACGACCACTCATATCGTATTGATTTCCAATTTTAACACGTCTCGATCACTAACTCCACATGGTTCCTCGCACAGTTGTATCTCGAGTTCCTCGACAAATTCGAGAAGAAGTTCGTGGCGCAAGGAGCCTACGACACACGCAACATCTTCCAGTCGCTAGACCTGGCGTGGACCCTCCTCCGCATCTTCCCCAGGGAGCTTCTGCACCGTATCCCAGCCAAGACGCTCGACCAGTACTACAGCAGGGATGCATCCAACTGAGAGACGAGACGAGGGAGCGTTCGAGGTGTGTGTTTTTTTTCTCGTTAGGTTGCGAATCTCGTCGTGTTTTGGTTTGGAATAAGATGGAAAGATCTTTGATGAGCCAAGGCAGTCCTCCTTCGGAAAGTGAGAGATAGTTTGTGTATTCTTTGAAGAGAGAAGCATGCTGTAATTCGTTTTGTATTATTGTTTTTGCTGCTGCATTTGGCGTCTTAAATTATGAATCACGCTTCTATTTTTTTCCCTTTGGAGTTGTATTTTGCTTGGATAATTCTGCTTCTTATCCTTCGGTTTCTAAAATAAATGAGGATTATCATCTCGTATATTTTCTTGTGATTAATGCTAGTTGGAGGAATTAAGGTATGCTATTATGTTATTATTTGATATAAGCATATAATTCAAAAACTATTTGAATGCAGATAATCGATGCTACTAATAACTAACTACTAAGCTTTGCAATTTTCACTTGGTTATTGTATAAGTGAAAAATAAACAAACAAGAAAAACTCAAATTATTGTTTTTATCTTACTAAAATATCCAACCAGATACTTTTTTCAGATAAAATTTCTACACTTTCTATTGCATATATTTTCGTTTTCTGGAAAAGCCAATTTATTGTCAAAGATTCGACTTTGGTCAGTGCACGACTACATTGATTTATATCTTTTAATTTTAAAATAAATAAACGAATATAACTAAATTAACTTCCATGGTAGAAAGTAGAATCTATGTCCTTTTCAAAAAGAAAAAAGAAAAAAGAAATGTTGAATGACCAGATACTCTTCCTAATTAAAAAAAAATCGTATTAAAAGTAAAAAAATTTAATTAGTTAACTCAATGTAAAATGTACTTATACCCACAGTAGTTCATTTCTTTTCATAATATTATCGACAACACTCTAGTGATAATAACTATGAAATCACATTTTAAAATTATAGTAATAAAATTTACCTTTTTTTTAGGGAGTAATAAATATTTGACAAATATTTTTATTAGGCATCAAGTTAAGTAAATAGCTCCCAAAAAATTCAAAATAAAATTGATTATTCCCATTTCAGATTCATAATAACATAATAATATTGATCGCATTAAAAAAATTAGTATATACTACTATATTTTTAATATTTTATTTATTGATCACCGACCCAAATATCCTAACCCAATCAACGTTAACAATAAACGGGTCTTCCTGCAAATATCTATTTAAGCCCAAATATTTAAATAAAACAACGGAGATATAAAATAAATCGCCGATTTTGCAACAACCGCCGCTGTCGACTGCAGCTCCCGCCTTCTCCCCTCCTCTCCTCCCAGCCAATTGGCCGGCCTCCGCCGTCGCAATTATCAAAGCAACCGCAATCTGTATTCAGTTTCTGCCGCTGCGCGGTTTCATTCAACTAGAGTTGCTTATTATTCATTTAGGTAAGTTTGATTTTTCGCCCTTTTCTATGGTTTGACAGAGTTAAATTTCCTGCCCTTGCTATTCATGTGAATGCTAATTGCTAATCGATAATTTCAGTTTGTCGCAGCTTCCAGTTTGATCGATTATTGTGGTTCTGTTTTTGAAATAGGTTTTAGCCTTTTAGGGTTATAATTTGGGGCGAAATTTCAGTAGAGTTATCTTTCTGATCCCATCAAAGTATTAGGCGTTATCACTTTTGATTGGCGATTGTGTGTTTGGGGTTAATTATCTGAAGAAATTGTAGATTAGTTGTTTCGAATTTTGTGTTTGATGCAAAACTTTTCCATGCTGAGGTAGTTAGGTATCTTCAATTTGGGGGTTTTATGGGAAACTGGGGCAAAATCTCATCCTTTTCAATTTTGAGTGTATTATTAAGTTGGTGGGGAATTTATTAGCTTTGGCTCTGTGTTGATTAATGATTTATATCCGATTTCTCAGTTGACAGCTATCGGGCGAAACGAAATGGACGTCGAAGTCGACCATTACGCCGTGCTGGGGCTGCCTTCGGGCGAGGAAGGCGCCCAGCTCTCGGAGCGAGAGATTAACAAGGCATATAAGTCGAAGGCGATGGAGCTGCATCCCGACAAACAACGCGATGACCCTAACGCACATGCTAATTTTCTGAAGCTCCAAAGCTCCTATCAAGTTCTCAAGGATGAGAAGGCTAGGAAGCTCTTCGACGACCTGCTTAGAGTAAAACGGGAGAAGGTTCAGCGCCGGGGCCAGCAAGACTCCAAGCGTCGCAAGATGATGTCGGATCTTGAAGAACGGGAGCGGTCTGCCTTTGCTGTCGACCCCACTGTGAAGGCTCGGCAAGAGGAGGAGAGGATATCCCGGCAGCTGAAGCAGGAGATTGCTCGAATCATTGCTATGCACTCCAACAAGACGTCGGCTCCTGCAGCGCCTCCCAAGCCAGCGGATGAAGGTGGGACACGAGTGGACAAGGAAAAGCTTCTCAAAGTGTCGTGGGAGAAGACTGGCGGAGATTACACGTTTCAGAGACTCCATGAGATTTTCGGAGAATTTGGTTCCGTGAAAGATGTCGTCATCAGGAGTACCAAGAAGAAAGGCTCGGCTTTTGTGGAAATGGCATCAAGAGATGCTGTCATTGCTGCAACGGGGAATGTGTTGGGCGATCTTTCGAATCCTCTCCTCGTTGTGCCTCTTCAACCCGCCTCGTCGCCTGTCTTTTTCAGTGCTGAGAAAAACGAGCCCGATGGCCTGAGATCGGCCAATCTTGTTGGCGCCGGGTATCAGGATTATGAAAATTCAGTGCTGGAAAAAATGAAAAGGGTATGGTTTTGGAAAACCCCTTCTCCTTAGTATGATACTATGATTCATATCAATTTATCTGATTATATTTATATCTCTTGCAGGCTGCTCAGAAGCAAAAATGACTTGATTTTGTGACTCGATTGTCATGAATGTTCTATGCATAATGTAGATTTTTTCTTGGTTGATTGAATTATTGTGTTAAACTTGTGCTTAAATTCCTCAGTCGTTGCAATTAGAGCTAAATAATACTGAGATTGCTGTGAATGTTCTCTACATAATGTAATTTTTTCTTGATTGATTGAATTACTTTGTGTTAAACTTGTGCCTTAAATTCCTCAGTCGTCCACTAACGTTTTCAAGATTTTTTTTTGTGTGTCCAAGGATAGTGAAATATTAAGCTTCAAATAATCAATTTTTTTAGGTCAAACAAATGAAACATTACACTTCGAGTGGTGAAGGATGTTTCACTATCATTGATCGCAAAAAATTGTGGTATGAGATAATTTACAAGTAAATGATTTAATTATATACGTTGACATTATGTCTCGTGCATCACATGAGGGAAAACCTAATAATATATATATAAAAAAGATTTAAACTGGACAAGTTATGATAATTTAAGATTTATGAATTTTCATAACATGTTATTAAATTAATTGAACTTTTATTTTAAAGTTAAACATCTATATTCATATTATGGTTTCCTAGATAACTGTAAAAATAGATAACCTCGTTACATTGAGAGTTCCGTTTAATGTTTCCTAGATCGAGTTTTTTCCCCCCTTTTATATAGGAGCTATAATGGTTCCCCAACCAACCTATGTCTCATCGTCTTGTATCTCATCATCTAGATCGAGTTTATAACCATATTTCTTTCTAATGTTGTTTGTCTAGGTAACTTCATTTTGACGAGGGTTTCTTTTTCCTTTTATTTTCGAAAGAGGACTTATAATGGTTCCCCAACTGACCTGAATTCATCGTTTGGATCAAGTTTGTTACACGTAACTCTTTCAAATGTTGGTTGTCTCTTTTGTCATTATTAAAGAAAAAAGTGTGATAAATTACAAAAAGCATCCCAACCAAAAAAAAAGAAGACGAGGGAAACAAGATAAGGCTCTCTTTAATCCATTACAAGACAAATATTAGGCACCTGACAGTTAAAGAGTCAATTCAACAACTTAATCTTTTTGAAGCTTCCTTCCCATTGCATGAATCATAGGATGATGATCATAGTATCATCCGAATTTGATGTTGACTAAAATTAGTGGTCTCTACGCGTTCAATTTGTCACCATTCCCTTATGTCGCATATGTATATATATTTAACGAGTAAGGTTCGAGTGAGGATCACTTTTAAGGGGATAATATAGAATTAGAAAAATCGAAAAATACTGAGTTTTCTTTGGGTTTGAATCACATGAGTCTGTTGAATAAAAGTCCATATATTAAACGAGAAAGGTTCAAGTGAGAATCACTTTTTAACCCGCATGTGACATAGGATAAAAGAAACTATTGAATAAAAGTATATGTATCAAATAAGGAAGGTTCAAATGAGAACCACTTTTAACGGGGAACAAATAATTAGAAAATTCGTGAATTCACTATGAAAGTACATGAATACGTCGGAAAAAAATTTGTGAATCAAAAAACACGGAATTGTCACTGGTTTAAATCCTATAAGCTGCAAAAATTCTACTACATTTCTTTTTTTTTGGTCTTTGATTCACAAACATTCCTAACGGATTCACGAGCTTTCACGGTGATTTCATAATTTTTCTTTTCTTTGTTCTTCTGTTAAAAATAAATTTTACATTAACCACCCCTTAGTTAAACACTTGTATGCCTACATAAGTACTATTGTGTAATTTTTATTTTTTTAATTTTGTAACATGTAGGTAGTCTCCAACTATATTTAATTAAGATACTACCGATTGTTACTGATTTTTGATTTTTCTGGTTAGGATTTTTGTTGAAGGGATAGTGATATAGCAACATATGGTGCCACGTGTTGGTGTGTCGCAATCTTAGTAACAGAGACTAATCATTTATGAGTATAAGAATATATGCTACCAAATGCAACACTTGGCACCGTAACATAGTCTATCATGATTTCGACGGCACATTATGAATAGGCAAAGGAAAGAGAAGGCATGGAGCCACAATTAAGACCTAAATCACATGGTTTTGTTTAATGAAAAATATTTGCGTTAGGCCGGCCTAACGTTAGACCATTTGTTTGCTGCTCCTATTCTAAGCCATGAGTCGAGCGAGAGGGAGCCGAAGGCGAACCCGGAGCGAGCCGTAAAAGCATAATTGTTGCCGGTCTCATTATCTAT
>JAYJMF010000036.1:2936797-2948118 GCA_036873715.1 Salvia sclarea | reverse complement strand
TCTAAACTAAATCGATCCGATTTGCGAAAAAACCTCATTGTATGGCCGGACATACTATGTCCAAATAGCACTACTCAGGAGGCCAAATTTTTTCTTCGTGTAATTTGTTGGTTGCATTGCTATCATAACTCCTAATTTTAATATGTTACACGTGAGATCACGTTCACAAATCCAACTAGATTTTAGTGCAATTTGTACAAATTCTTTACTATATATCTCAAATTGAATAAAGAGTAAAATTAGTTAACTAGTTTTTCTATAATTCTATCCCCACAAGAAAGCTGCTAGCTTCCCGTTAAACATACGTCATTAAGAATTATGATATTAAGTGGTGTAATTGCAGTCCAAATACCAACCACAATATTGATTATTGATATTGATGTAGCATAAACCTATCCTACTTTACATATAACTCAAGAGTTATCTAAGATAGTAGTATAATAGGGGAACGGATTTAAATACATGAATGTAGGAGATATAGTTCTATTATAATCAGGGGCAAAGTTAGGAATTTACAAATGAACAAGTAAAATATTATAATTTTGTATTTGAAAAAATGTTCAGATGAACAAAATTATATTTTTACATATAAAATTGAGGAAAATACAATATAATAACATTAAAAAATAGGATCCCGAGCGTGCCTGATCCGTCCCTAATTATAACCGGCATAATTGGCTCAATGTGACGAACTGAATAAAAACACTCTAAAATAGAATTGGATCGGAAAAACATGAGCCAGAAAGAATCTAACTCTCTCAGGTAAACCTTAAGTTATCTTGGACTTTTGACAAAAATTTCGAGATTTTCAGGTTAAATAAGCCAAGACAAGTATCTATGTAATTTATAGTTTTATACTATAGTCGGTATTAAAAGATTTATTATGGGTGGTGGTATCAAACTAGAGATATTGGATTTTTCATTACAAATTTAAGATGAAAATTGAAAAATAAGTTGGGCTAATTTGGCCTGATGGGCCGATAACCAGTTCCAATTGACACATTATTTTGTTATATTTTGGGCCTAATGCATGAGAAGGCCCAAATTGGTTTGGGCCTTCCGTTTCATTATTGGGCTTTGACAAATTATTCTATTTTAATTCATTCTTTGATTTGGTCGACTTCTTTGATTTGGCCAACTAAAGTCGACCAGAAATCGTCGTTCAAAACTGGCATTTTATTATATTCATATTTATATTTAGTTTAATTGCTCGTAAATACACAAACTTTGTCAAAAATTTGGTTTTTAATCAAAACTATTATTTTGGTCAAAAAATATATGAACTTTACAAAATTATGGAATTTGACACAAGTTTAAAATTTGTTAGGTAACAACTTGATTATTTTGAGTTCGATTAACAATCCAAAATTACCGTCCAAAAGCTCTCTACGGTTATTAGTACTCGTGTTGTGTTGTTAGCTTTCAATCACCGAAAATAATCAGAGAACGACTTAAACGTCATTTTCCCGAAAATTTATATCTATATATAATTTTGTTAGTATTTTGATTTATGTGTCATGTAACATTATAAAGCTATCGTTGAGAGCTTTCTAACAATAGTTTCATATCGTCAATCGGACTCCGAAAAATCAAGTTATTTTTCAACGAGCTTTGGAATTAGGTTAAATTCCAAAATTTTATAAAGTTCGTACTCCCTCCTCCGTCCCAACTAAATTGAGGCGTATTCCTTTTTGGGCCGTCCCAACTAAGTTGAGGCATTTTCTTATTAGGATACCTTTATAACACTCATAACTTTAAATAATATATATAGAGTATATTTTTTGACCAAAATAATAAATTTGGTTAAAAACCAAAATTTTGGCAAAGTTTATCAATTAAACCTTTATATTTTTATATTTATATTATATGATATGATAATATTTCTCAAGCTGATAGAAGCCGGATGCCACGTGGCACTTGGTTGCGTGAAATCTCTCTCTTTCTCTCTCCTAATCAGCATAGGCGCGGGATTGCATCAGTGTGAGTGAGGGTGTAGTGAAATAGTGTAGTCCCTCCCTCACCCAAAACAGGAGCAAAAAACCAGAATCAATAGCTACCTTCATTTTAGGGGCGCAGAAAAACACACACACACACACACAGAGTAAAACGCATGTTTTCTGCAGCAGCAGTAATTGGAGGAAGATGAGCAAGCTGAACACATCGAGCTCCGAATTGGATTTGGATCGCCCTAACATCGAGGACTATCTCCCATCCGGATCCATCCAAGAGCCTCACGGCGAGCTCCGCTTGTAATTCCTCTCGATTTTTTTATTTATTTATTTTCTGCATGTGATTGGATGTGTATTGCGCTTCTGAGGTGTTCTATTGCGTCGTATTCAGGCGTGATTTGCTCGATATCTCGCCAACTTTGACTGAGGCAGCTGGCGCCATTGTCGATGTGAGTTTTTGTGGAAATGCTAATTGGATGAATTAGGTCATATTGTTGCCTCAATTGATCGTTTTTTGATTGCTGCGTTTTAGTTTTGGGAGAATTTGGTTTTTTGTTTCCCCTTTGCTGATCTGTTGCCTGAGTAGTCATTTTTTTAGCTTGAAAAGCTTTGCGAGAATCTGGATTTTTAACTTGAATCTGGAATTTGTTGGTTAATATAACTCATATTATTGTTGTTTGTATATTGCACTTCTAATCTGTTCGTGGTTTTCATTTACAAGCCTCTGTATTGTGTTATGTAACCTCTCAAGAAGTATACAATCATTTATCATATCATTATTGTTATTATTATCATTATTATTACTATTGTTATTATTGTTATTTCTCATTTTTGCTGCATTACAGGATTCTTTCACGAGATGCTTCAAGTCGAATCCTCCCGAACCTTGGAACTGGAATATTTACTTGTTTCCTTTGTGGTGCTTGGGAGTTGTTGTCAGATATATGATTCTGTTTCCATTAAGGTGAACTTTTTGCCAATGCATTCGATGATAGTTTTGACGTAAAGTACTATGTAACTTTGGCTTTATTAAGGGGATAGATGAAATGAAATTAATCTTATCCTGGTTAACAGCTTATGTGCCTTTCCTGATTGTCTTGAAAAGATTACGGATGACTGATCCTACTCTCCTGTTAAGAAAAAATGAGTAATTCTAAGTAGTTAAGAAATATGTGTCGATTCTCTATGTGCATAACTGAAAACATATTACACCTAGTGTTGGATCTACCAATTGCAGTAATTTATTGCAGTGTGCTTTTTGCCTTTCATGCACATCTTGACGTTCACTTTAACGCAGAGTAATGGTGTTGACGCTAGGATGGATTGTATTTCTCTCTTGCTATTTTCCAGTGCATTTCCTGTTGAAAGGGCACGAGAAGTTAAGAAAAAGATTAGAGGTAAGATTGGTTATGTTCTGTTTGAGCCATATTTGTTATGACTCTTTGTTGGAGATATTCTTCATTTGAGTTCTAGACATGTGTTTTGCCTAGTCTGAACATAGGCCTCAATGCTTTTATTCTTCTTTGTTAGGTTAGTTTCATGTTCCTTTCTCGATCGAGGAAATCATGATAACAATGACCTGTTGCAATATTACTCTGGGTAGCTTAGTAGACTTTGAGTTTCGACACACACACACACACAGGTGGGAGGGGGGAATGGGATTGTCATGCTGTCTTGGGAAACATTACAGAGTTCATTATTAATACTATGACTGATCAACCGATGATGCCCATACACGCCCATACAATGACATTTTTTAACTGTCTCATGCTTTTGCTTATGCTTCAGAGAGGTCTTGTGGAGCTAATTTGCAGTTTCTTTGTGGCATCATGGACTGGAGTTGTCAAGTATCATGGTCCACGTCCTAGCATGCGGCCTAAGCAGGTGAACTGTGCATACGTGTTTAAATTTATCTAGATACTGTGTTCTGTGTAGTTAACTGTGATTACCTCATATAATGGACATAAATTTAATTACTTATTTGTCAGGTTTTTGTTGCTAATCACACATCCATGATTGACTTCATTGTGCTGGAACAAATGACTGCATTTGCAGTGATTATGCAGAAGCATCCTGGGTGGGTTGGTAAGTTTCTTCTAGAGATACATGAATCATGGGAAATTCTATAATAATGGTCTATCATATATTCATGCTAAACCTTCAGGTCATTTGGAATGTTAAAATGTGCTATCTCTTGATAATTATATTTTCTTTCTTTCAAGATATGGGCATTTATGTTTGTTGAGATCTTCTTCGTAGGATAGGAAAGACTTTTGGATGAGTGGTTAATTAGGTATAGCTATGTGATGTGTTTGAAACCTTTCCTTATGTTATTGTACAAAATTGATGAAATGGGTCTCTGAAGTCTGAACTGAACCTTTGACTCAATTTTCTGGTTAGTGGAGTAATGTATTCAGTGGGAATTGCTTGATTGTATATTCTGTAGAAGTTTTGATTTTGTTCTTTGTCTTAGTGTTGGTAGAAATTAGACTGACTTTGGTGACTGTGATCTTATTTATTGGGTTGGGATGGGGCAGGTGAAGGCTTAACCTAAATATTGCTCATTTATGTTATTCTGTTGTCCCACCTAAGGACTATTGCAGAGCACTATTTTGGAAAGTCTAGGGTGTATCTGGTTTAACCGCTCAGAATCCAAGGATCGTGAAATTGTTGCGAGAAAGTATGCTTTACCACAAAGAGCTTACTTAATTTGAGTTGTATTATTTTCCTTGTTCTGTATGTCTTATTAATATATATATTTTTAATTTCTTTCAGGTTAAGGGAACATGTCCATGGTGCTGATAATAATCCACTTCTTATATTCCCAGAAGGAACTTGTGTGAATAATCACTACACTGTGATGTTTAAGAAGGTTTTACCTATTTGTATGCCTACTACATTTTTTAATTGAGTTTGTTGTCTGGCATATCCCTTCTATAAACATATCCGGTGTTTCAGTTCGAGATTTCCAAGTACAGTTCTTTTATAAATGCTGAAGAAGATAAGTTGGTTACAACATACATAGAAAGAGAAGTTCTGTTAAATTGTATCATATAAATGCATGGTGATTGCCTTATTTTTCATTTAAGCTATTCATCACTAATGTCATCATTTCCTTATGGTTAGGGTGCATTTGAACTTGGCTGCACTGTCTGTCCAATTGCAATCAAGTATAACAAGATTTTTGTGGATGCCTTCTGGAATAGCCGAAAGTAAGTTTTTGTGGTGTTGTTTCTTATTTCAATTGCACTTGTTCAGATGCCACTTACTGGAAATTATACGAGTGATCTCATTTTGCGGTGTTCTCTAAAGGACTTGCTGAAAAAAACATAAGTGAATTTTGTTTGCAGGCAGTCCTTCACAACGCACTTGTTACAGCTTATGACATCATGGGCTGTTGTTTGTGATGTGTGGTACCTGGAGCCTCAAAATCTCAAACCAGGGGAAACAGCAATCGAATTTGCTGAAAGGTTCGCATCAGCTTTTCAATTCACGACACTATCTGGTGTTTCAAGTTCCCAAATTGTACAAACAAAAATAGACATGTAATGAGTATTGTGTTTCTACTAGGGTGAGGGACATTATTTCTGTTCGAGCCGGCCTCAAAAAGGTCCCATGGGATGGATATTTGAAGTACTCTCGCCCAAGCCCCAAGCACCGTGAGCGCAAGTAAGCTTTTGACACGTGGTTAATATTCTCATAAGAATGTTTTTCTAGGGAAATTGCTATATATCTGATTCCTTGGTGATTGAACTACCATTGAATTGTTTACCAGCCACCAATAAATTAAGTGAATTTTAATTAAATGATGGCCCTTCTCATAGTCTCCCTTCTTGGCCAGGGTTGTTCACTAACAAATTACCGTATACTTAGTTATACAGCTCTTATACCTAATGTATCGGTAAATCGAAGATAGAATCTTGCTGATCTCTCTACTTCATACATTTGCAGGCAACAGAGCTTTGCTGAGTCTATTCTCCGTCGCCTGGAAGAGAAATAAATTGCGCAAAATAATTGTGTTGTTTATTGTCTTTATTTATGATGCAGGTTGTCTCAGCTGTTTCAAAAATAATAGTATTGGTGTCTTTCATGATCTCAACTAAAAATAGTGGAATATTTCGATTATTTTACCACATTGGATTTCTGTAGATGCCTAGTATTGGGGTGTGGGAGAGGTGATTTATAGGGGCAAAAAACGTTATTTATAAACTGCAGGAGCATTAAATTCAAACAAGTCATCATGGTTGGATAAATATTAGTAATTCCTACATGAAGATACAATAATATAAATTTTATTATACTGTTTACATATAATATTGTAAAGTAATGTAATTTTAATTTTTTATTGAATTAACCTGAATTAATAAGTCTTAAAACATGGATATAATATATAGTATTTATATAATATTTTATATATTCTGTTTGTTTTTCGGTTATTCGGTACTTTCACCTCTAAAATCAATTTTTTTGAAACTAAAAATCGAAATCAAACCGAACATAATAAATAACCGCGCTGAATTTCTATTTTGGTTCGATTTTCCGGTTATTCCGAATTTTTTGAAACTAAAAACCGAAACCAAACCGAACATAATAAATAACCGCGTTAGATTTATATTTCCGTTTGATTTCCCGGTTATAACCGAATATTGATCGAGTAGGAGGGGCGCAAATATATTGCATTTCCATGAAGAAAATAAGCAGCATCCATAATTTTGCACAAATCCCAGAAATTGCAAGAAACAAATAAACTGCACAAATTGCAAAAAATCATACAATTTGGTGGCATGAAGCAGCAACAAGAAAAGCACAAAACTTCAAATATTTATCTTTTGCTTCTTTTCATACCAAGTCGCGTTCTTAGTTAAAGACGACTCACTCGTTATTCTGCTTGCTGAGCGCAGTCTTTTCCCTGGGCATCGCAACAAATCAATTATGTGAAAGAAGTGAAAATAATCGTTACAAGAAGGGTGGGGCCCGCGAGGGCTTCGTGCCGAGCCCCGAAATAGTCCAGCAATCCCCAGGCGATATATCGAGAACTCATTCGAGAACTCATTCGAGATTTGCGATGACGGCATCCGTGACTTCTTGGGTGGTGCTGAGCCCACCGAGATCCTTTGTGCGGTATTTACCTTCGGATATGACGCGCTTCACTGCAGTCTCGAGTCGATCGGCGAATGAAGGGAACTGCAAGTGTCTTAGCATCATCGATGAAGAAAGCAGTAAAGCTACTGGATTTGCCTTCTTCTGCTCCACTAATTTCTCGTTCCCCACGTTACCCGCGGAAGCACCTTGCTCGAAAATGGCATGATCAGCCCCGACGTTTCCTGAAAGCCATCAAAGTCACACCTAATATTTAGATAGTGCAGATCAAATAACACCCTTCTTCTATGATATAACTATAGTCTATAAGATACATATTTTCAGCTCTTGGTAGAAATATTTTTATCAAATTTATTCAAAATATATGTACCTCCAGGCATGACACCGGTTCCACCAGCAATACCAGCAGCTACGTTGGAGACTAGGTTCCCGTAGAGATTTGGAGTCACCTACAAAATTACGATTGACTTAAATGGAAGTAGTGGATAGAATAGGAATGAGGAAACTATATCACATGGATCACAAAGCATACATTTGAAGGGTACATATAGTTCGACCCCAGAACCCAACAATCTTTTCTAAGCAAATAAACTGAGAAAGAGTTCCAATATTCCTACCCCAAATGCACTTTTTCTCTAACTTAGCTTCATGAAACAATAAACAGATACACATAATATAGGCCAATGATAGATGATATACCTGTAACTCCTAATTTCCTCCAATGATAGATAATATACAATAATGATATAAGATTAGGAGTTACAAGGGTATACTGGTAATGTCCTCCAAGATACACCTTTGTGTGCAACCAAGCATCTTGAACTTCAAGTTATAGGTTCAAATGGAAAATATTTCATAATCTTGTATGAAAAAAGAACATCTCATGTTTGGAAGTGTTGATATGAAATTTCATGCTTTCAATTTGAATCAGAAGAAAAAGATGGCACAGCTTATACACTCACATGAAATTCAAGTACCATCAGTGGAGTCAAATTAATATGGTCCAAGTAAAAGAAAATACATATCACTTTAGTTTCTTACCATAACATCAAACTGCTCTGGCTTGGAAACGAGTTGCATGGAGCAGTTATCCACAATCATCTCATTGTACTGGATACTAGGGTACTTGCTAGCGATTTCACGGCAGGATTCTAAAAACAAACCATCTGCAAGTTTCATAATATTTGCCTTGTGCACAGCAGTCACCTTCTTGCGGTTGTTGAGATAGGCATACTCGAACGCATACTTTGCAATTCGTTCAGAACAGAATTTTGTTATCACCTATCATTCAGGATAATATCAGACTAAGAGTTATTTCTTATGATTAGCTTAAGCATCCACAATCAGATGCACATTTAAAAGTTACTTACGAAAGTTGCAAATACACCAAACAGTGACTAGACAATAGGATTTAAAGTCGTATATTAGGAAGTCATGGCTAAAAATGCTATTATGTGAGGCATATTTCACAATCTGAAAAGGTACAGAATATCAATAAAATAAATAGTACTTGCATCAGCATTCATGTAGATCACTCACTCTTTAGTTTATGTGACTAGCAGCAGAACTCAGAACTAGATTCTTAATATCGAAAAAGAATAGGATATCCAAAATTAAATGTTACTACTATATATTTAAGCAGTGGAAGATCGATTCTAAGACCGTGAGCAGCTCAATGGACCAAAATTCTAGGCGAAAACTTGTGTACAACCGGATATACGATGCAGCCACCTCAATTAAGATTCACCAATCCCCAATTAGGAGATATTAATCACAATTTAGGATTTAATTAAAGTGTATGCACTGTGCCCCCAAAATGCACCAGAATGTGGCTCAGATTCTATCATTCAAGCTGAAGATTATAGCCGTCAAAAACTTCTAACTCTAATCTAAGGAAACAGTTACCAAAATTAGGGTATTGAATCCCACACCACTAATTTATACGATCCTGAAATCTAATCACACAATTGGATTTACGTCTTCAACTAAACCACCCAGCCTCATAATAATTCCTAAATACGAAACGCAATTTCAAAAGCTATTTCCTAAATTTAGCAAATCACCTCAACAAAATAGGAAAAAACACTAGCAATCCTAAACTGGAGCAGCAGCAGCAAGCATCATCAAATTCACATCACAGACACACAAAAAAATGAACAAAACAGAAAAAATTCCAAAAAACACCTTCAAGCTTTCTACGACTCCAGGAACAACCTCGTGCTCGAGGCCGGCGTACTCTCCCTCCGTATTCTCCCGAATCACAACGATATCAACATTCTGGTGCCGCGTCGGAAGCCCCTGCAGATTGAAGCAGTGCACCAGCGAAGCATACAGATCGAGCTCCTTTCTCAGCATCACGTTCAGCGAGCTCACGCCTCCGCCCACCGGCGTCTTCAATCCTCCCTTGAGGCAGACCTTATTCTTCTTAATCGACTCGATCAGCTCCGGCGGCACCGTCTTCATGTCGCCGTGGACGTCGTATTTCTCGAAGTAGACCGGCGCGTGCATCGCCTCCATCACCTGCTCCACGGCGCCGGTCACGAGCGGCCCCACGCCGTCTCCGGGGATCAGCGTCACCGGCCGCGGCGTTCCGTCGCCGGGCCGGGGCATGTATGTGACGGATCGGGTGGCGGTGGTGGCGGATCCGCCGCCGGAGATGAGCTTTTTGAAGATCGGAAGTGTTCGCCGCGACATCTTTTGGTGGTGAGATTTTGCTTTCAATCTGTGATTTTAGGGTTTAGATTTGGGGCAGAATTGTGGCTGCTTTGCGGTGACGGTGGAGCTCATCAACAGGCTGGAGAAAAAGGAGAGAAATCGCGTGGAAGATATTTTGAAAATTATTTAAAGGGGAAAAAATGCGCGATATTTTAATTTATTTTAGGATTTAAGTTTACAGATGAAATGTAAATTTAAATTAGCGGCCGTAACGCGCAAGGTAAATTAATTACAGCTTTCGATTTATATTTTCAAGATATATATAGGGGAAAAGTATAAAAATAATTATTTTAAGATAGTAAAGATAAAATTTGGTCTGTTAATATAAAAAGATAGTCTCTTATTTCACGAATTTGCACATGCAAATTCGTAAAATAGTGTTTTTAAACTCCATTTCACGAGTTGCACATGCAAATTCGTGAATTGGTCTGTAAAATGCATCATTTCACGAATTCGTATATGCAAATTCGTGAAATGGTCTTTTTACACTTCATTTCACGAATTCGCCCATGCATATTCGTGAAATGTGTGTAAAATTTATCATTTCACGAATTGACATGTGTAAATTCATGAAATGAGATGTTATATTTTATCTTTTTATATTTACAGATCAAAATTTAGTTTTACTATCTTAAAATAATTTTACCTATATATATATATATATATATATATATATGTAAAATTGTAGATGTATATAGAAAAGTATTTTTCTAGAATTAAAATTGTGTGAAAAAAAAAGTTTGATTTTTCCAGTGAGGCCATGAGCCCAACTCTGACATTATTCTATTTGAGAATGTTCAATCTATGTGGCCTTTGGGAATATAAAAGTAAGCCAAAACTTTGTCAACTAATAATGCCTCCATAATCTACCAAGAGTTATTCTTCACCTTTAATAATGCAAGACATTGTTTAATTATTATATTTAGCCGATGAATTTTAATTTAAGTAGAAAAGTTAAAGCACCGGAAAAATTATATAGTAACTATTATATTTTAAATGATGAGTTAATTTTTACAAAAAGTTTAACTTTTACAGAAAAAAAAAAAAACGACGTGTGTGTAATAGGAATACTATTCAACTACTATATTGTTTGTGAGTGTTCAGTAATGTGTTGACTGTACAAATTTTCGGAGACTCAAGCTGACTAGAATTGTGTATATTCTAATAATTTAGCTTTAATAATACTAATATTTTCAACTTTTAATGATGTATATTAGACTATTATTCTTTTTTGGGCTGTGATGTCATATTTAGAATGTTCTCAAACAAAATAATGCGACAATAACTAATCCACTCTATTGCTGGATTATCTCTACGTACAATGCAAAATCCTTCACATTTTAATTTACCAAAAGTCTTTTGCATGAATTTTGTGATTTAAATACGATTCATATTTGGCTGGTTAGAATCTATACTATAATTAAATGTGGAGTCAAATTGAAAATTTAATTTGAAATCAATTTTAAATTGATTTTGATTGGAGTGGCAATTTTGTGATTTTGTCAAAATTAATGGTCTATTATACTAAGTTAATTTATATAAAAAAATAATGTTTCC
>JAYJMF010000036.1:2895074-2921297 GCA_036873715.1 Salvia sclarea | reverse complement strand
AATAATTTTAATAAAAAATAAATTTTACTATATTTTAATAAGGAATATTCATATTTTTAAAATATCTATTATTTATTCATAATAATATATAGGTATATTTTATATCGGGGCGGGGGTATAGATACCCGCACCCGCCCCGAACCCGACCCAGGTATAAAAACCTCTACCCGTCCCCACCCCTGCCCCGGATATATCCCCCCCAAGCCCGCCCCATTAGGGACCCGCACCCGCGGGTAAAATTGTCATCCCTATATATAAATTTAAATCCAAGCAACCATATATACCTTTATGAGGCCAGTTTTCTTGTCAAGTTCATATTTAACTTTACTTCCTTTTGTTATCTCCACAACCTGTCAAAACATATATAATGTTTAGTACTAGTTTATTAATTCATGCAATAAATAAACAAAAAAAAAAATTTGTAATTGAATTCTCATCGAGGAACACGTGGCTTGAAGACCTACGCAGTTCAGAATCTTAGGTGCTTCTGGGCCTGCAAGAAAATAAAATATATCCCGTTATATTTTTAAACATCGAAATACATTACCTTAACTGAGTGAATCGATGAAACAAAATATAAATAATCAGATTAATTTACCAACTTCAATGTCATGCCAAAGATGTGCGATCACTGATCTCTTCGACAAGGATGATAAGATCCTCTTGTTCAGCTTGGGAGATTGGGATTGGGATTTAGGTTCTTCTGCCTTACTCATTTTAAATCAACCTGCAAAAAAAAATTGAAAAAAAAAATATTAATCTCAAGCTCAATCTGTTTTTAGCTATCTATAAATTCAGAAAATGAATTAGTACTTTATATTACTGGAACAAAACTACAAGAGATAAAACGAAAATATCAATGGTAAGGAACCGTATCAGCATAATATATACGCTACTATCTACTAATTAAATACATACACATGTAAATCGATCCACACAAACAGGTCTAAATTAGTGTATCGTCGCATTCAACGTATATAATTCTTTTTATTGGTAAATATATATAAATATATAAAATTGTGGTGATCCATAAATATCGGTTAATAGAATGCAAATTGAATTAAAAGTGTTGTAAGTTGTAACAACTAAGATCGAAACGTGCAATTCAATTTTTTTTTTCTATTTTTTTTATTGAATAATACATTTTTCATTTTGTGATATACACTAATTAATTAATACACCGCAGTCTCAAGCTCGCTAGGAAAAAGAAAAACCGTTACACAAATGAAATGGTTTATAAATAAATCCATCCATCAAAAATGGAATTAATCGTCAATTTTTTTTTTTTTTAATTATACATATGCTCCGGCCTCGTTTGCGACGGCACGTAGATGGAATCCGGCGACATCGAGATCATCTGAAGCAGGCTCGAATTCGAGAACGTCTCCTCCAGCGCCGGTCCACGGCGGCTGCCGCCGCCGTCGCAATCTCTGCTGATGTGCAGCAATTCTCTCGCCACATCCGCCATTCCGAGCTTCGCGCGATCGGATCCGAAAAGGAGGCACCGCGTCGCGAGATCGACGACGATCTGGATCTGCTCGCGCCGCGACGGCGGCTGCTCGTGGTAGTAGAGGCTCGGATCCACCATCTCCTCGAGCTTCCCCTTGTGCAGCGCCGCCGCCGAGGAGGAGCAGTCGAGCGCGGCGTTGCCGGTGACGATCTCGAGGAGGATCAGGCCGAGGCTGTAGACGTCGCTCCTCCGCCGCCTAATCGACTCGTCCTCGTCTTCGTCTCCGCCGCCGCCGCGGCGGAGATGCACGTCGAAGGCGGCGATTCGGACGGAGAAGTCCGATTCGAGGAAAATGCAGGCGGAATTGAGGTCGCGGTGGAAGATCGGCGGCGAGATGTCGTTGTGGAGGAAGGCTAGGGTTGCGGCGGTCTGCGCCGCGGCGGCGAGGCGGCGGTGCCAGTGGAACGGCACGCTCTCGTGCCTGGCGCGGCGGAGGTGGTCGATTAGGGTCCCGTTTTGGGGGAAATCGTAGACGACGAGCGGATCGCTGCCGGCGGCGACGCTCCAGCCGATTACGCGCGCCAGATTAGGGTGGGAGACGGCGGAGAGCGATTCTAATCGGAGGATGATCTGGAGGAGGTCGGCCTCGCTGTCGCAGTCGTGGTGGAGGATTCTCTGCACGGCGACGCGAGATCCGCCGACGACGACGCCGGCGTAGAGAGTGGAGGCGGCGGTGGTGCTGTCGACGAGCTTCTGGCCTTCGCCGAAGCCCAGGGTCGCCTCCTCGAGCTCGCGGTAGGTGAAGAGCCCGGGCTTGTGAGAGGCGGAGATGCCGCCATGGCAGCGCGGCTGATCGGAGATGAGTTTATCTGGAATCATGCTGCGTTTCATGAGGAAGAGCGCCGTTAACGACACAATAGAGAGAGTTGAGGTTAGCACTCCTGCATTGCATCACAACATTTTTGGCTGTCAGCATTTGTTCTAATCTTTAGCTAAAACTATTCATTTCTACTACAACATGCAAATTTTGCTTTCTATTATTCTTTGAAATCCATTGGTTGATTATGGATTATATCCCAATTTTCAAATGCTTATCAAATCTATCACATATCTTTCCACTGAGATTCTGTGTCCCAAAATAAACTATGTGCCACTATGTTCCACCATCATTTTAAAATTATTTTTTTATAAAAAAAGAATTTGTTGTAATACTATGACAAATATTCAACTTTTATTTTGAAAAATTGAAGTTTATGAAAATTATGTACTGTAATTTTGGATTTATCAATTTCAAAAATTAATTACTAATCACTAAAAATGAAATTAAATAATAAAAAATAATTATTCATTTTATTTGGATGAAGTGAACTCTTGTTAATGTTTATATAATTAAAGTAAAACATATAAAATTAAAATTGAAAAAAAAAAAATTGACAGTGAAACACAAAAAAGTGTATTTTCCTTGTTATCATTTTTATCATTAGAGCTTGTCTTGGGCGATAGAATCGTGACGATTCAGTGGCTGGAGAAGAGCTCTTGCGATGAAAATTCATATAAATTGAAAATTTTGAGATATTAGTAATTTTTAAAAGTTAGATTTAGTACCCAAAAAATGGATAAAATTAATTTCATAACCGACCAAACTCTCTCAACATGTACTAGCAAAATTGATTGCCTTGTTTGAGAAAGCAACAAGCTACGCTAGTAACGCTACGTACCTGCTAAAATGATGGCTTTTTTCCTACCATGTTTAACCTGATAGCAATCACTCCCATGAACTTCCTTCCCATCCTTGAAGCAAGCTGCAAGTACATGAGCATTCATTAAAAATCAATAAAATTAATTTATTTTAAAATTAAATTAAAATTATTTATATTAATATTTTCTAGTTTTAATCACATATTAAAAATCATATTTTGAGTATGCAAAGTTAAAATAGAAGTTGCAAAAGTAATCAGATTAAAAATCATGTTCTTAAATTTATGAAATTAAATAAAAATTAGAAGTATTTCCTCTAATTGTTAATCTATATTTTTGATAAAATAGTTAATATTCATTTTATTTTGAACCAAAAAAGTAAAAGGAATCCATTTTTTTCTTTATCGTATTACTTTATGAACATGTCTGCATAGATTTATTCTTGAAAAAAAAAAAAAAAAATCGTGGTGCATTACTTACACTTAATGCATCCAACTCCGGCGGGGAATCCGTCGCCGGAAAACCCATCAGCGCACCGGCATCGGACTCCATTAGCAACGGAAGTCGCATTGACGACAACGGCATCGGCGGCGCAGCCGCCCCAACCGCCGCCGCTGAAATTCCTCGGCACCGCCCATTCCAGCTTGACGCCGCGAATCCCGACGCTGCTCCCGGGCAAGACCACCCACGACGAGAACCCCCGGCATCCGAACTTGGCGAAGCCGGCGATGCCGTCGCCGGCGCGCCACGCGCTGCGGTCGGAGAGGGGGTAGCAGCAGGCGGGGTATCCCCCGCCGCCGCCGCCTCCGCCGCAGCCGGGCGCGAGCGCGCCCCCCCTCTCGCAGCCGGGCTTGCAGAGGGAGGAGTCGTCGCAGTCGTAGAGGTCGAGCACGTTATCGGCGGAGACGGCGAGGAACCCATCGCCGGCGAACGGGAACGACCGGAGGTCGTGGTAGTGGCGGCATGCGGCGGCGGTGGTGGTGTTGGTGTTGGGGAAGTCGAGGAGGATGCCGTCGGGGAAGAAGCGGAGCACGCGGTAGGACTTCGCGGCGGCGGTGAGGAAGACGGCGGAGGCGTTCGCGTCGCAGGAGAGGCGGAACGCGTCGGAGAGCGGCGGCGCGGAGGCGGCGGTTTCGTTGATGTAGAAGGGGAATGGGATATCGGCGCTGCCGCATCGGGTGGCTGCAGCAGCGCCGGCGGTTGAGAGGAAGAGCAGAAGGAGGGATACGATCCTCCACGGCGGCGGCGGAGGCGGCGGAGACATGGCGGCGGTGGGAATGGGAGAAATGGGAAATGGGTAAAAGGGGTGATGAAGGGAAGGGGTGTTGGAGTGAGGGAAGGGGAGATTAATGGTCGGCGGAATGGGACGCAGACGCACCTATGCGAGTGTGCGATTCCCGTGCGTCGCGGGAGTTGGGAATGGGGAAACACGCGCACCGATTGGATTTTGCTCTACTCTCTATTTTATTGCGATGGGGGAAATATTCTTTTGCTTCTTTAATTCTTGAAACTATTATTGCTTCTCTACTCTTGCTAGTATTATTGGGTTTATATATAGGAAGGTCGCTAGATATTGGAGGGGTCGATTATTGGGATTTATTGTGTTTTTTAGTTGTATTTAGGAGTACCTTGCTAGAATCATTCAATCATCCATAATACTACTGGACATGAAAACATTCATACTCTGTGCATGTGTTGGCATAATGGTAAGTCCTTAGTCCTCGAGGCCAAAGTTACTCGGATTCGAGTACATTGTGATGAGGTTTTTAAAATTTTTTGCATTAAATTATTAGAAAAGAAAACATCTATACTAATGTTTTTATAAATGAGAAACTGTATATTAAATCGTGAATTATACACCCTATTGCGATTACAATACGGCATAGAAAAATTGACAATTAGAGACAATTAGAGTATCATTTTTCTGCAATTGGAGCTAAAACTCTAATGGAAATATTACGTGGATAGTAATTAAACCGACGTGGATTAAAACATGTTTTCATGTGCAATTTTTCGTCCACCGGTCAGAGTTTTAGCCCCAATTGTAATAAACTGATAGTTCATGTATTTAACTATCAGCTTTCAAATGTCATTTTTTTAATTGCGGAATGCGGTATAATTCGCGATTTAGTTGTCAATTTTTCCCTTTATTTATATTATTAAAGTGTCTAATTCTTACAAATTTCTATCTACCTACAACTCTACAAGGCTATAATGTACTTCTATTTTATATTCTAAATATGAATTTAACAATTCAAGTAGCTACACAATAAATGAGGAAGCCAAAGAGATTCCTCCTACAAATTATGAAAAAATTGCAAATATGGGCTATCACCGCTTATAAGTCATGACATGAACGAATCATGCTAAATAAGAGATTATTTATGTATGCAACATGACGTAGTTTTTCAACTAGCAAAGAAAAAGGCTAAGAAGCAAATTAAATAGAAAAAAGAAAATGTGAGATTTGGTTTGGCATAGAACATTAGATGAAGTGTTTTCCCTCATCGAGGTGAGTGACGATTATATATGTCCATCCAAGGAAGTTATTTGAATTACAGTTTGCTTGGTCTCCTATAGCAGTCGTAGTAATACATAACAGTTACACAACAACAACAACAACAGCTACACGAAAAGGTCTCTTTTTAAATTAAACTCGACACATAATAGAGAAATTTGGTGAAGTGTGACAAAATGCCAATACCAAAGAGAGAGAGAGGGGCGCAGAGCTTTACATTGGATACACTTTTATACTCATCATCAAGTAGAAGCCTCTCCTTCCACGCGCAATCTCTTGGGGCATTTCTCCTCGTCGTGGCAGTTTCCCGACACGCCGCTCTCCTTCGCCTCGACTGAGCACCTCTTGTAGGGTTTGAAACCCGTTCGACGCGCTTTCAGCTTGTTCTCGTCGTCGCATTTCTTCTGGGGAAAACTGCCCCACGCCGTCCCGTTGAGGTCTAGCTGTAGACCCCTCTCAGCTCTGTCGCCTTCGTTGAGGCAGTTTATGGTGCCCTTGTTCGCGTGTGGAGGCGAGAAGCTCTGGGGGAGTACTTGTCGGGAGAAGAGTTTTTGAAACGCGAGTCGCCCCTGCAACAAGAGAAAAATAATCAATAAACGATACGAATGAATGAATGAATGAATGGCACAACGTGTTTAACATAGACGGTTAATGCTCGGTTACCTCGTCCGATACTTCCTTCCATGAGTCGCCAACGTTGCTTATGCTTCTACACCGTCGATTAAACAGATCGCCAAATGGATGCATTGCTGCATCGATTTCTTCCACCTCCTCGTTCTCTTTCATATCTTTCTCCTCTTCCCCCTCTGCGTGCTTTTCGGCGGCATCAGCTTCGACTTCGCTGCTGGAAGGTGTGTTCGACCCACACGAGGAACGGTCCGCCGGCTTTTTGTTCTTGGCTTTGTCTGCGTCGTGCAGCTCGGCCATGGCATCGGCTTTTTCTGTCCCGGAAGCGGCTAACCCAACATTCAGTTTCACACCTTCACTTTCTTCAGAATCTGATGCTGACGATGTTGGCAGCTTTGAAACTGATGGCTTCCCGTGCAGAGCCCCGGAGCATTCCGGTTCGAGTTGTTGACCTCCTAAGGCGGGATCGGGACTGCTCTCTCTTCTTTCGCTGTTTACGGCTCGGTCTTGGCTGCACGGCGCTGGCGCTGCCGATGCTGATGCAGGAGACGAGACAAAGCCAGGATGGAACGGAGGGCATAACGGGAGGAGGCCGTGAGCCGCCCACCATGCCGTTGCAGCTGCTGTGGTGGCTGCAGCGATCGCAGCCAAACCAGGAGTTGCATTTACCGGCCTTGCTTGAAATGCCCCGACAGAGGCTGCAGATGGTTTAGCAGAAGCTTCCACGTTCGGAGAAGGCCACGAGGCTGCTGCATAGCTAGCCGCAGCATAGGCTAACGGATTTTGCGACAGAGCAGATATGATGAGGCTCGAAAACGTGGTCGATACATGCAGAAACGACTGGTAGTCGTCTTGGCTCTGGATGGGCGCAAAGACCGGATGATAGCTGGGAAACGACTGGTGAACGGAAGAATGTTCGGAAGCACCGGGAGCAGCTACGCTCACGAAATGGTTTTGAGGAGCAGGGACCGCACCCATTTGACGAAAAGCAGAATCTGCATACGACATATCCTGGGAGATATCAGACACCTTCGTTCCTAAGCTCCCATCGAGAATGTGCACAGGAACGTGTCGAGGATAACCTTGTGGGCCCGGAGGATCAGCGGTTCCCACTGTATCGTCATTTTCAGACTGCTTCATCTCGTCTTTATTTTTAGCACGCGCTGATTTCTCGTGCAAGTGGTATGGGTCACCAACATTTGAAATCTTGAACGCGAGCTTATCTTGAAAAGGCTGTTCATTCTCAGACTTCTCCGTCTGAAATCCTCGGGTTTCGGTAGTGACCTGGGATGCAGCGGTTTCATCCTGATCCATTGCTTCTCCCGAGAGAGGGATATATTGCCTAAAAGTACATGATTTTTCAGGAGCATCAGATACAGACGCAATTTTGTTTGCTGAAGATGGAAATTCACAGGGAGCTGTCTTGAGAGAGGAGAAAGCCTCAAAGCAACTATCCTTGTCATGGTATTCTTTACTGTTTCCAATTTTCTCATCGTCGGAAGGTTTCTGGTAGAACATACCGTGACAAGGCAAAGAAGAATATGTTTATTCCAAGTGAACTAATGAACAAAAAACTGAACTCAACATCAGAATACTTCCTTGCCAACACAAGGTATAGAAGAAACAGGAAAAAAATACAACGATAGCAGGAAGATTGTACGTATTACTATTAGTACAATGGAGAAACTAAAAGAAATGAAAAGTAACACAGCTAGCATAAAGAATAGCTCATACCTCATGTTCCACAGTTACTTTACTCTGACATGAGGAAGAAACCGGGTTTGATATTTTCCCATCCTTCACTCCCACCGGGGAAGCAGGAGTTCCCAGACTTGTCTTCCGAGGATAAGGATTGTTCGGTTTTCTTTTAGGCCGTGGTGGAGGGATTTCGATGTCAAGAGATTGTCCTATTGGAACTCCTTTGACAATGGCCTCCTTTTCCAGCTGGATCACAGAAAATAACGTTAGCATCACGACACAGTGTTGAACAAAGTTATCCCAAGGTACAAAAAGAAAGTAGCATACAAGAAATTAATAATTGACGAATATTTAAGCCTAAATTATGCCACAAGATCAATGAGATTTACACCATTCCAAATGCACCTTTTGACAACCCAAAAGGAGTAAGAATATCCACTTCAGTATCTTAGTAGATACATAGTGGTGCTTCGCCTCTACATAACAGCAAACAACAAATTTTCAGCCTAATCAAATTAAGATAAAAAATCATTTGTACTTCCTGCTCTTTGTGATCTTAAGTAAATACAGAACGCTTTCACGGTTTTGGATATGTATTAAGTAATACATGGACCTCAAATATAAACTAGTCGGAGAAGATTCACAACCAAAGAAAGGAGCCAGCCTGAACCATTTCATGCTAGAATTTTCTGGCCATAATCCTCCTCCTTTTCTCTACCTATTTGGGCCATCCAATGGGTTTGGATGGATTGATGCCCTTACCAGCAATCTTCTATTTCCTTTCGTTTTTCATCATTCCCATCATTCTTCTGTTAAGAACCCTTCCCTCCTTATTGCTCTTCCCATCTTGAAAATCAGTTTCGGATGCTGCAATTAAGCTTAGTCTACTATATATTAGTGGGGAAAAAGTTATTATTCTCACTAATATGTATTCTTGTGTACCGATATTGTCCATATGTCCTTATAGAGGACATTCTTTCCAGCAAAGAGGGATGCAATTAATATCCTTCTTTATCTTGGCATTTTTCATAGAACTAAAAATTTAGTTAGTTAGTTATAGTCTTTGGTCCTAAAAATTTATCCGAATTCAAGACATGTTAATCTTTTCAACTTTCCTCAGATACATTATTCAACCCTCTCGGAAAGGAACGTATCTTGGTTTCTGAATTAACGAGGGTTGAGTGATATAAAAAATGGATAACAGTGATACCCCTTTTCAGTAAAGCATAACCATTAGTTTCTCTATTGTGTAGGTCTCATTTTATATGACTATTTTATAAGAAACAAATAAATTATTAATGAAAAGCGTGAGTTAGCACAAAGGGATTAGTAATTTCCTCTAAGGAGTAAGGAAGATGTATACTAATAAGTGGACATCAATATAAACTCTAGAATAGACTTCCAAAACTTCGATGGCTTCCAAGAACAATATTTCCATCCCTTTGTTGGTAAACAAATACAGTTTAATGGCTTTAGTTGGCAAGATCTGATTAATCTCTTGCATACTGTATAAATAACAATCTAAAGCATCATCTGGAAACTAAGAGCTATGAGTAGATGTGTCCCTTGAAAGGCCATACTTTGTCCAATGTGTACACAATCTCAAATCTAGGTTAGTTGTGCCATCATTTCTTTATTCCTGGAGGATAGGAGGCAAGGGAGGTCACATGGATTTTCTTGTATGTATTTCATTCTCCCGAGAGCAATGAGGAAAGAGATCAGTAGAAGTTTTAGTTTACTTGGGTTATACATATAAAGTCATACATATACATAGCACTTAAATTGAGTTGAGAATTTTTTTGAGCTTAAGATGAAAACACAAGATAATATAACTCATTGCAGTCCTTAAGCATCAATAGTAGCAAAGTTGTGATGTTTCCTTCACACTTTAAAACAAAATATCACGTATAACTTTAAACCAACAATTTCATATAAAATGTTCCTCGGGAAGCACAATTTCACACAATACGTTACTCCCAAGGAATCACACATGATAATATCAAAGGCACACTATCAAAGGCACATCTAACATATAAATCAGTTCCACTTGACTGATTTCAAGCACGAGATCTGAAACCTAGCAAAGGGCAATTCACATATCATGAACAACAAGAGAGAATAATAAGGCATGGAATTAACCTTTGTGAAAAACTTCTGTGCATGACTTCTTATCTGCACAGCAGTCTTGGTTCCTATATGTTCTGTGCCAACACCAGATACAAAACAGAAACAACAGCGGGAAAAACTCCATAATCAAAATAAAATATACCCAAAGAAATAGGAATCTCATAAAAGCAATTATCAGTAATACATCTTAATCACAGAAACAAATACCAATATAAACATGATTAGACAAGGAAGCATGTAATCAACCTGAACCAATTTGCAGGCTTAGATTCAGTTATATTCCAATCACAAATGTTTTTAAAGGTAAGAGAATAGAGACCTTCTATCCGCTGCCAAGCACGGCCATAGAGCTTGAGAGCTTCTAGAAACCTATTATGCTCCTCTTCAGTCCATCGCTCGCGCTGCTTAGTAATTGTATAAGGTTTCCTTGTCTGCAACGAAGATTAAACATTCACGCCTCTAGAGGGAAAAAAAAAAAAAAAAACATGTGAAAGAAGTAGGGAGCAGTTCCGAAATTCCACTGATATATAATGAGACCTTAATAATAAGGTCTTCTCCAGATGAATAAGGGTCCATTTAAAATAGAAAGCCAAGGTAGGCTTCATATAAAAAGGTTGCTTTCGTTCATCACTTCCAATAACAGTGCCAAACAGCTTGGCCGTGGTGGTGAAGGTGTTACTGCACAGGATTTGATAAGGTAACACTACTGCAAAAGAGAAGAACTTGTAACAGAAAAACTTGCACCGAAAAAATAACTCAACGAAATCTGCCTCTGTTTCCAATCATCATCTCTTCATTAGCAGTACTTTCTCTTATAGTTCAAAATAATAATTAAAAATAATTATATGGAACAAATTTTTATTTTATTTTTGGCTGGATTTAACTAAGAAAAGCAGGATTAGAAGAGGAAACACAGACAGAGGAAGAGAGCAAGGAAAGAGAGACGCATCTCCGAATCCGAAAGAAGGAAGAACAGTAAAACAAGTAGTAGGAAACTCCTTATGCAGAAACCTCACCAAAACGAACCGCATGTTGCCTTAACCTTTGCATCCATCCACATAAACACGAAAAGAGCAGACGGTTCAATCAGTAAGCTCGAGTAAACTCAGCGAGTCTTCAACAATGGCAGCAATCACCAATTCAATCTTAAAAAAAAAAAGCATCAATTAAGCTGAATTTCGAGCTCGAGAAGTACCTTCGAAGACAGCCATGGCGTTTCGACACCTCAAATCCTCCGATCTCTATCTGATCGTGCATGAACTCATCCTCATAGCTACTCGATCGGAATCGGAATCGAAATCTCCACCGCGCTTCAGAAAAAGCTCAATTAGTTACTCAGTTAAAGCAATTAACCGCTGCAACCTGCTGATTGAGGAGGAGCAGCTCCAATGGAGGAAGAGAGTGGGAAATGAAGGAAGAGGAAAGCGCAGAGTGAGAGAGAGAGAGAGAGAAATGGAAACGGGTGAGTTTGGTTTTGTTTTTCAATTTGTGATGTGAGGAAAAATGTGAGCCACGAGAAAATACAGAGGAGATTTAATTTAGAGAAAAATAGGAAATTGGGGGTTTTATTTGAGGCTGGAAAGGAACCAACAGTGGAGTTAGGGCACGGGATGGCGCCAGGTGGCGCAAAGTTAGTGGGCGATGAGTCTCCTCCCTGAAATCGGTGGGCCCACCTTGCACTTTTATTTGTTTTCTTTTTATTAGAATATATATGTAGCGAGAAAGGGAGAGAGAGGTCTCCGCCACAAACTCGTGGTGGAGCGCTGAGTCACGCGACTCGCTCCGAGTTGGAGGACTCGTTGCTGTGGGGCCCGCGCCGTGCCTACGTGGCCATCCTTTTCCTTATCTAGAAGCCTCTCTTCACCGTCGCCCCTTATCATTTCCTGCTTCGCGAAAATATTAATTTGGATAACACTGAATTATATGTATTGGATAAAAAATATTCTAAATTTTAATAAATATTTTTTTAAATTTTAAATTATCAGTTTTTATCAAAAATTTTACAAACTTTAATAAATATTTTTTAAAATCTCAATCTTTTTATCAAAAATACACTATTCTAAATTTTAATAAATATTTTTTTAAACATCAAATTATGAGTTTTTTATTAAAAATACCCCGAATTTTAATAAATATTTTTAAAATCCCAAATTATAATCTTTTTATCACAAATAGCCTATGTTTATTTTCCGTTTCGATGAGAAATCAAATATACGGGCTGAAAATTTGATTTTTTCTTCAAAGATATTCTACTTTCATCTTATTGTTTATCGAAAATTCAAGTATCCACGTTGAAAAAATAATTTTTAAGAATTTTGGGGTCGAAATAAGATTGCAGAGTATTTTTTATAAAAAAATTAATAGTTTGGGGTTTATAAACTTTTTTTATTTTCAGAATAGTTTTGATAAAGTGTAAAATTTAAGGTTTAAAATAATATTTAATTGAATTTTTTTTTTGAAAGAATAAGTGAATGAATTTGTTGAATTAATATAATAAGATAAGATGACGAGATTCGCGCAGATACCTATACACGGTGGAGAGCTGTTTTTTTCCGGCAACTGTAGATCTCGGCGGCGGTGGCGCAGCTGCGTCTTCGATTGAATTTTTCAGAAGAATAAGTAAATAAATTTTTGAGGAGGATAACTTTTTTTCCGGCGATAGTAGATCTCGACGGCGGTGGAAGTGCTGCAGATCGCGGCGGCGGTGGCGGAGCGCATCGTCTTCGATTGAATTTTTTAGAAGAATTAGGTACAATAAATTTTTGAGGAGAATGAGTTTTTTTTCCGGCGATAGGATATCTCGACGGCGGTGGAAGTGCTGCAGATCGCGCAGCTCAGCGTCGTAGATCTATATAAAGTAGAATCCATAACTGCAAATCTGCAAGCAACTTTCATTTTCGATTAGCGAATGTTGTCGAAGAAGCTTATTTTGATTCAAATCCAGAGGTGAATTGACGATGAATTGCTCAATTGGAGGCTGTGAGCGGCGGCGGCGGCGGAGGCTCAGCCGCCGTCGATTTCGTGCTTGCGTGTCGCTATCATGCGCGGTGGTGAGCTGTGCTTTGCTTTGTGGCTCTGGCGGCTGATGCAATCAATGCAGCCATCGGAAGTTTTTTATTTAATTTTAATTGAAATCTTATTTAAAACCTTCAATCTTCTTATACAATTTAGTCTAATTTAAGTTATCAATCAATTCATTGGATTTAAATAAGGATTAAATAAAGTTATAAATCAATCCATTGGCTTTAAATAAGAGTGATGCTAAACAGACATATTACGGCCACCCACACAAAGACAAAATTAGTAGTTTTAAGTATTAAATATTATATAAAATTAATTTATTTTAAATTTTAAGTTAAATTTATATTCAATAACTTAACTTAAGTGTCAAATTAAAAATCATGTTCATAAATTTGCATCGATAAATGGAAGCTAGCACGTTAGTTAGGTTAAAATTGAATTTACAAAGTTAAATAAAAACTAAAACTATTAGTTATTATTAACAATTAATCTATATTTATCATAAAACAATCAGTCGATTTTTATTTCAATTCAAAAGGTTTCAATGAATCATTTTATAAACATACACATTATGATTACATATATTTATTTTTTAAATAATGGATTCGTGGAGGTGGTTCCTTTTTCGACCTTCTTTCTATTATGGGGAAAATTACAAAATTACAAATTTAATAACAAAACAATAGCCGAATTGCGAGGTGGGCTTTTGACAGACAATGAAGGTTAAAGGTAATATTCGCCGAGGCCCAATGGGCCTATAGAAATTGTTATGGACTAAGGCCCAATGTGTAATAATCAAAATTGATGGTGTTGGTACATGCACAATATCGATATTAGTACTAGTAGAAAATCCTCTATAATTATTTTTCTTCATAAAAATAGTAATATAGAAAATTAAATATCCATCACAAAGGGAAGTACAAGTTGAAAATTGATAGTAATCCTTATCTAGCTACTAGCTAGCTAGAGAATGTCTTTAGATGACCACTCTTTTTCCAATTTCGATATTTTCTCTCGTGGGTTTTTGTTGGAATAATTTTAACGATGATCGACCTTCAATATATGATTCTTGCATTTAAATATCAATAATTAAAACATGCAATGCATTGAATTATAACTTTCATTTAAATTATATATATATGTAATATGTCACGACTTTATTGTAGTTATATATAGCAAAATAAATTTACAAACGTCGAACCAAAATAAATTTATGAATGTCCTCTATAATATTTTTTTTCATAAAAATAGTAATATAGAAAATTAGATATCCATCACAAAGGGAAGTATACAAGTTGAAAATTGATAGTAATCCCTATCTAGCCACTAGCTAGCTAGAGAATATGTCTTTAGATGACTACTCTTTTTTCAATTTCGATGTTTTCTCTTGTGGGTTTTTGTTGGAAAAATTTTAACGATGATCGACCTTCAATATATGATCCGTGCATTTAAATATCAATAATTAAAACATGCAATGCATTGAATTATAACTTTCATGTTATATATATGTAATATGTCACGACTTTATTGCAGTTATATATAGCAAAATAAATTTACAAACGTCGAACCAAAACAAATTTATGAATATATAACAGAATGAGGGAGTATATTATATACTCTCTTCGTCCATCGAGATTATGCACTTTTTGTCATTTTTGGATGTCCACCAAGAGTATGCACTCCTATTTTTGAAAATGGCCTCACACTCTATTCTACTTTATTACTCTCACTTTAATATTTATTTACATTACTTTCACATTTTTCAATAACTTTATGTGGGACCCATTTTTCACTAACATTATTTTTACATTTAACAATACTTTTTTGTGGGGCCAATACTCTACTACAACTCAAGTCAACTACTTTTTATTAAAATCCGCACCGAGTCAAATGGTGCATAATTATGGTGGACGGAGGGAGTATATTGTACAAGCTGAGCATGTAAAAAAAGCACTCGAGTGAGATTTATTCCATAATCCTATGGTCAATAAACTGCAAATGGTGATTAATAAAAGTTGATGAAGTAATTAGTAGAAGATTCGATTGATGTTAGTGGAGAATATGAGGATGATAAAGCAAAGCCAAGCGTCTAAAACAATACTCTCTTGTAGTTAGGAAGGAATAAATTCTCATGCATTACTAAATCTTTAAGCAATCTCTTTTTCGTTATAGATTCTTATATCCAAAAAAGACACCTTCGCCAACCAAAATTAATCATGTATCTCTTCCCTTTCCACACCATACAAAATTAAAGTCATTTATTTATGTATCCATGGCATAAATATCCGAGTACATTAAAGTCACTAATGTAATAAAATCATCCATTTTAAATTGAGGGATAAATGTTCATTGTCTAAATTATCTTATTGTGTTGTCAGTTTCATCGTTGAATGTCAGAAGTATTTTCTTATTGTGTCAAACTTCTGAGTAATTGGCCCAAAATTGGCATGATCGATTTATAATTTTATGAGGGCTATGAGTTGCAATTTTAAACGTTTGAAGACAAAATCGATAGTGTCAAAGGTGACAGACTTCAAAAACCTCAATCATTTTGAACTCCAAAGAAATCGTGCAATTTTTTGAAAAAAATTAATAATTTTGCTACATATAATAAGGTTTAGATTGCTATTGCAATGTTTTGACAGTTGAATTAATTAAAATTGCTAGTACACTGCAAAATTGGAATTTAATTTGCATTTATGAATGTAAAATTGAACTTTTGTACTGTGACTAGTGACACTGACGACTACTGTCAACTTTTACCGAATTAGTACGGAAATTATGACATCGGAAAACCAGATTCTCAACATTTAATGAAATTTTACTACTAATATTCAGCTTGTATTTTTATATACTACTCCCTCCGTGTAATAATATTTCTTCTATCTATAATTATTACTACAATGAAAATTAAAAAACTAAAAATTTATATAATTATGAAAGTAAAGTATTCGAAATAAAAAATTTATATAATTATGAGAGTAATATTAATCGAAATAAGGTACATATATACTTATTTACATACAAAAAAGAGTAAAATAAGACACTTGTAAAAATACTGAATATTAAAATATTGATTAATTAATTGAAATACTGAATAAGTGACAATAGTTAAAGCTCTCTATTTCCATTAACACAAAAATCTAGTTTAAAGATATAGATACATCACTCAACAATTCCGAGCATCATCATTCATCAGTCACCACTATGAATATAATTCTTGTTCTTATCAGAAAATGGCAATAATATCGTTAATCACCGCTCAAAAAATAAAATAAAAGGAAAATGCATGTATATCTCTATCCGACACCTTCAAGTTATTACGATTAATGTGCTAGAATGTTACAACAATTAAAACATTACAAAAATTGAAACCAAATCAACCCAAAAAAAAACAAAAACAAAAATGAAGCAAAAGGTTACCATATACTATATAACTAATTAATTAATTAATTAACCTTAGTTTCAACTTTCAAATATCAACATTACAAGGCGGCGATCCCAGCAGCGGCAGCTCCCCAACAACTCCCTTCCTCAAACTCACCAGCAAATCACAATCCACGTGCACCCTGCGCCGGCCGCTCCTGATCCCCGCCGCCCGATACCGCGCCCGCCCCGTCAGCACGAGGCGCAGCGGCACGACGCCGTAGGCCTCGTCCGCCGCCAGCGCGTTCGCCACCTCCGCCGGCACCGGCACCGGCGCGCCGCCGCCGAGCAGCGGCGACAGCGCCACCGCGCTCCGCGCCTCCTGGTAGAGCGGCGGCAGCGCCGCCGCCGGCGTGATCGGCGTCCCACGGTAGGCCACGTGGGCGGCGAGCGGGTCGTAGAGGAGGCTGGCGCGGCGGCTCGGGTTCCGCGTCGCGATCGTGAACTGGAGGCTGGCGGCGACGAAGGGCGGCGAGGAGGTGTTGAGGCTGTAGACGGCGGCGCTGATCACGCGGAATCTGGGGCGGTGGGGGCGGTAGATGAGCCAGAGGGTGAGGGCGGCGACGCCGAGGAGGAGGAGGAGGAGGAGGACGGTGAAGCAGATTGTGCGGCGGGGGTCGCGGCGGCGGCGGTGGGGGTACGGCGGTGGCGGTTTGTGGTGGGGCTTGGCGTCGGAGGGGGGGAATTTTGGGGGGGTGGCGGCGGGGTGGGGGTGGCCTTGCGGCGGCGCTTCGTCGGCCATTTTGGGGGATTTTGGGGGAAGGAATTATGTCGTGGCAAATATAGGAGAGGGGAGGAGTAGGAGAAGAGGGGGGAGTGGGACAAGTGGAATGTATTTTGTCACAATTTATAAAATTTAACAAGAATATATAATATAAATATTACACACACTAGCTCACATACACTAGTGTCTATATAGCACAATGCATGTATTTATATGACAAATGATAGTATTTAATTTATTTATTCAGCTAGGAGATCAAATAGAAATTCTCCTCAAAATGTTAATTAAGAACCAATTTGAGTTATTAATTTTGATTAATGGATGGTACAGATTAATTTTTTAAATTCGTTATGTTTTCGTACTCGCAATATATTGCTTTCAGTGATGCTACGTTCTTTAATGTATAAAACAATGTTTTCATTGATTCTGATGCTTTTAAACGTATAATATAATGCTTTTATTAGTATTACTCCATACTTTTAGAACATAGTTTCTAGATTTCTAGTATGAGCATGATTTTTACCAGATCTCCACCCATTTATTTAGTACTCACTCTGTTGAAGGAGTATTATCTTTGTCATTTTTAAAAAGTTTATTACAATTAAAGAAAGTAAAAGAATAAATTGAGACACTATTCTCTGATGACTCGAACTTCCGACCTCTCAGTTGGAAGGAAAGCGTCTTACCAACAGGCTGCGCCTCGTCGTTATTATCTTTGTCATTTTGAACATTTACGGGATATATATCAATTATTTTATTTGAATTATACCTTACACATACTCTTTATAATTCAGCCTCATTCTAACTCAATATTTATAAAAATTAAAACAAGAATATATACTATAAATATTACGCACAGTCACACATATAGTCTAGTTAGTATTTAGCTCAATGCATGTATAATGTATTTATGTGCTAAAGGATATTTATTTATGTGATTATTCTCTCTCTCTCTCTCTCTCTCTCTCTCGATAGTGTTGGATTTGTGTTGTGCTCTTTACATCCCGTGTTTAAGTAGACTAGAATAAATTACTACTACGAGTTACCTTTATAATTGAAGCACGACTTCCCTAAAAAGGACTGCTTTCAATTTAATTTGATTATTACTCTATTGAATTTACACCTTTCTTATTTTTATAAACGTATCTCGAAAGAAATGTAATAACTTCTACGGAATAGAGGAAGTAATATTAATTTGTACTTGGATCATCTATTCCACTTCTTATATATTTTTATTTTTCAACAAAAAACTTAAAGATCACATTTTTGTGATTCAAATTCGAGACCTTTATTTTTAAGTTTCCGTCATTTAACAAGAAATTTAAAGATCGCGTCTTGGTAGACTTGAATCGGTTTAATCCTTGAGCATTAGTTAATTCGTCATTAGGCTAATACACGTCGCACAATATATTCCACTTTTAGTGTCCCATTCCGTATTCGTCTCTCAATTTATTTAAACTTTTTCTTTAAAATTAATGCTTTAATGCTTATTAGATACTCGATTTGTAATCGGCAGCTTTCTTTAAAAAAAATTAATAAGGAATTAAGTATTTATTATGATTGACTATTCTATAATTAGGTTGTGTCCTTGAACTTCAATTTTTATGATTAAAATTTATTGTGTAATAATTATTTTTACTTTTTATAATAATTAGTATATATTAAAATAATTAAATTAATTGTGGAGCATGGTTTGTCACATGAAATCATGGGATAAAAGTACCCAACCCAACAAAATGAGGACTTCAATGTGGACTTCCTAATTGGGCCTAATTTAAAACTTATTAACCCATACAAATGCAAACCATATGTTTTTTCATATATGCAAGAAGAGTTAGATTGGGCTTAGCATAGTATATGCAAATACAAATACAAGTAGCCCACTTGAGCAACATGTAAATAATAATACTATTAAATTGATTAATTAAGAAATAATATGGGTGGGGGGCAGAAACACAGTAATCAATCAAAATCACCATTAAATTAGTGGTGGTTGATGACCTTATTTTCCATACCTTTTTTTACTTTATCACTATCAAGTGGTTGATTAATTAAAAATTAAAATAATTAAGCAGACAAATTATGCATACAACTATAGGCCGATGGGTCTAATTTCAACGCGGCACTTACACCTTTCTCTGTCTTTCTTTTTGTTTCTTTGGATACCACACTAAAATGTTTATAAAATTACATTTACATTATTTATTGATTCCTTCAAACAATAAGTTTAATGATCATACTTTATCATTATATATAAAAGAATTACATATAACGAATTACCACTATATCAATATAACACACTTCAGTTTAGTATGTCGATCAGGGTCAGAGCGGAGAAGCACTAGCCGTTCAAGCTTTAGCAGAAGGGTCGCCCTCTCCTAGAATAAGTTGAATGTTAATTTGACCGTCGTAGTTAAGTAGGCCTTTTGTCGAACATCTTGTGTGCTTTTTCTTCGATTTCTTATTTTCTAGTTATTTTTTTTTATGTTTTCGTTTATTTATGTAATAGATAGGTACTCTTTTTCTTCACCCAATTTTTCTTCCAATAAATTTTTGCCGAGAATGTTTCGATAAAAATCGTCCCCTAATCTGGGTTTATTCTTTCAAGAATGTAGGTTTTTCTTTCTTCTCTTTACATGAAATCTTCATCTCGACTACTTTTTTACAAAAAAATTGACCATAATACAAATCTCAATATTTCATTAAATATATATATATATATATATATAGAGAGAGAGAAAAAGAATAAAGGACATAGTTCGCCCCACCTAGATTTCATCTTTATAACATGAGATGTAAAATGCACACGAATCCATACCAAACCTTTCTTTAGTTATATTATATTGAAAAATATATATATATGTCACGTTACTGTATATAGCACCGATGTTTGACTACTACACGATAATAATACATGCACTTGACCTTATATATAGCATCTGACGGTGATGGATAATATATATGGCTAATTACATATATATTAAATGATCCAAATATATCTATTATTTATATCAATAAACAAATAATGACACCTAAATACACAAAATTTTCATCTTGCATATGAACTAAAAATGTTGTCACCAAATCGAAACTTTCATTAATTGTATCTGATTTTCACACTACAAACGATTCTGTCATATAATCATATTAATGTTGAGGTGGGCACCTGAAATGTCTAAATCCGTCCGCCTCGATATTAATATGTCAAAATTGTTCGTCATGTGAAAAAAAATCATAAAATAATGAAAATTTTGAATATTTTGAACCATATATGCGAACATTTTAGTTACGTAAAAAACCAAAATTTGTAAAAATTCGTGTATTGATTATCGTTTGAATAGGGAGTCGTCTAGTATGTATATATGTTTGTTAATTAGGATTTATGATCATTCTTATTTCTTAATCACATCAATATATATTCATCACAAAGAAAAGAATTTCGTGTGTCGGTTGTAGCTGAATCCACACATATTCTAATTTCAATTCATTCCCAAACACCCTACCGACATTCGCCCCATCCCCTTAATTGTCACATACCCCCTTAAATTGGCCTATAATGTAGTACTATTTCATTTAATTAATACTATATATTATATATATATATACACACTGACACCTTCATTTATTTAGCACCATTTATTTAGCTCCCAAATATATATGGGAAACTGCATTTACAAAGCTTTGGGGGTGGTGGAGGAGATGGTGAAGGTGGTGACGCCCGACGGCGGCGTGATGGAGCTCTACGCTCCGATCACCGCCGAGTGCGTCACCAACGAGTTCCCCGGCCACGCCTTATTCGCCACCCCGAGCCGCACCTCGCCGCCGCTCCTCCACACCGAGAATCTCGCCGCCGGAAACTACTACTACCTCCTTCCGGCGGCCTCCGCCGCCGGCGTCGGCGGCGGCACGGCGGCGGCGCCGTACCGGATGTCGGTGGACGGGCAGGGGAAGCTGCGGCGGCTGACGGAGGCGGCGGAGGTGCTGCCGCGGTACAACAGCGCCGGGGTGTGGAAGGTGCGCCTCGTCATCGACACGGACCGGCTCGCGGAGATCCTGTCGCAGGAGGCGCGGACGGAGGCGCTCATCGAGAGCGTCCGGACGGCCGCCAAGTGCGCCGCCGCCGGTGTCCCCTCCGCCGCTAATTCCGAGCGGCGGAGCCGGACCAGCGCTGTCAGCGTCGACTATTAGCTCTATTATAATGAGGTGGTCTCTCGTGAGGACCGAAATAGGACTGACGGTTGATTAGGAAATGTAGAATATAAGTGTCGCGTTCAATTAGAATTTCCTTATTTGGATTTTTATGTTTATTTTTTCTAGTGGAAGGTGCGGCTCGTCATTCACGGCGACCGGCTGTCGGAGATACTGTCGCATGAGGCGCTCATCGCGAGCGTTCGGACGGCCGCCAAGTGCGCCGCCCTTGCTAATTCGGACTGGCGGAGTCGGATCAGCGTTGTCGCTAAATATTAGTTCAACTAATGAGGTGGTCTCGTGTGAGGACGCCTGAATCAGACTACACTTAATCAGGAGATTTAGGATATAGCTGTCACGCTCAATTAGAATTTCCTAATTTGGATATTTTTATTTTTATTTTTTTTAGTGGCGCACGATTTTAGAGGTGATTAATTATTGTGGTGGAGATTTTAATGATGTCTCATGTAAATATATACCCCTACATACACTCACAAGTTGAACAGTGTTTGTTTGTCAATCAAAATTATGATTGGATATTTTGTCAGCATGTTTTATTATTAAATTGTTACCTTTTTGAAAAGATAAATTATCGTTATCGAAAGTTTAATTAGTTTGGATGCTGAATAATCTTTATTGGTTGTACAATATATTATGAAAATGACCTTGGATTTATAATATATAAGCATTACCAACCATATCTCAACGGATACAAATCCTTTTAAAAATGTGGGATAAATTCTAGGAATGTAAACGAGCCGAGCCGAATAGTTGCATGCTCAAGCTCGGCTCGTGTAGATTTATAGGAGTTCGAGCTCGATTCAAGTTTCAATTTCTGTATTCGATCTCGGCTCGACAGGAAAATGCTCGAAATAATTGTTGGAAAACTGGAATTAAACCAATTCCTCAAAAGCAGCAACAAAATTCCAAACAAAATTCAAATTACAGTCACATGATATTCCGACGAGCCACGTAAAATTCCTCGTATTAAATTTTTAAGATGCTAAGATGTGTGGATACTAAACTTGATATGACTATTATGCAATATAAGGTTGTTTTAATTTGGTTAATTAAATAACTAATGGTGAGTTGACTGAGGTCAATCAAGATAGAAATCGTTTGAAATGATTAATATAACAAATCAAAGCGTGCACGAAACCTACTATTAACGTTTATGAGTGATGGGTAAACTTTCTATAATAAAAGGTTTCTTGCATTTCTTTTCTTCTTTTTTCAACATAGAGGATTTTCTGAATTAGTTAAACAAATATTTAATTTGCATGTTCAAAGCCACAACAAATACTTCATCGATAATATACAGGAATTTTTGTCGAAAAATATATCGTTGGAGCTTAACAACTTCAGCAATTAAGATAATGTCTTTAATTTTTTGTCACAAGAGTCATTTTAGCAAATAAAAGTCACATGGATCCTCTATTCCATTTTTCTTTTCCCCCCTAGTTTCTAGTCATTCTTTTTCCTTCATGAATTTTAATTTTTGATGTTTTAATACTCCCTTCGTTTCTAAAATATAGGCACATATTTCTTTTTTATCCGTCCTCAAAATATAGGTACATTCTATTTATAATAAAAACATTTTACCTTTTTATCTTCATATTTTCATCTTACTTATATTATATACCCATCCTTTTTACAAAGTGTGACCTTTTTCCTCTCAACGTTAAGATCATTTCAGCTTTATTACGTGTCACTCTTTCATTAGTCTATATTTTAGGAACTTGGGGAGTATAATTTAAAAATTATTAAATAGAGTTCATCAATCAATGTTAAGAGTTTAAAGTTACTTTTTTATATTTAATTTTATATTTTTAGTTTAAAAAAATACTTCAAATTATGGTACATTTTGTTTTCATTTCAATTTTTATGATTATTATTAATAAAATAGTAAAAATATTAATATAACATCGTAAGACACAGAAAATAATGGAAAAATGATCATATATCCGAATAAAAATATAGTGATGGAGTGGGCTTAAATTGATGGTCTGAAGAAAATTTGCAATGACATCAATTGGGCAGGGCCCATTAATTGCTGTTATTGGGCCAGTAAGTATACACAATCCAAGGCCCATCATATTGGGCTTCCTTTCCTATTTTGAAATGTTTGTTGCATATTTTTTTTTCTTCAAAAAAAGCTAAATAATAAAAATATTTTTTGTTAATTTCCCACGGCGGGTATACAGCATTTGTACTAAATTCCACTTTAAGCCTTGTGGGCCCTCTCACCTTATTTTAAATTATTGCATTGTTTGGTATTAATAGTAACATTATGAAATAGTCATATCTAATGGAGATGTTATAATAATCACAAACTTGTACAATACTCAAACCATATCCAAGCACAAGATCAATATTTATAACATAGGTGGCATTTGCTAGCAGTTTGAATTCAAATCTTGACCCGTCTGATGAATCTAGATTCCTCGCATAGTCCAATAATAATAATAATTATTATCCTTATAATAATATTATTAATAATTAGTAAGAATGTACTCCCTCCGTCCCTAAAATATAGGTCTATTTTTATTTTTTATTTTTTCGTGCATCTTTTTTACAAAGTGAGATCATTTCTCCACTCAATAATATAATATTTTAGCTTTACTAAAACACGTGTCATTCCTCCATGGGTTTATATTCAAGGGTCGGACGGAGTATAATATACTAATAATTAATTTAAGTTAGTGGTTACAAATTTACAATACAAAATTTATAAGCATAACAAATTGGAAATCATATATTGTGAAGTTTTTGTAATTTATGGTGTTGGATACAATCTTCTAATTCTGCAATAAATATCTAATGTAGTCAAAATTTCCAAGTTTGAACAGGATGCTCAAAGAAAATTCCACAAGCCTAACTCATTTATAAGGAGAAAAACATAATTTCAATAATATGTATAAATATTTAATGATTTATGAAGTGTACTTTTAGAGATGATATGATACAAGGATGACATATGTAATAAAGCAAGCTAAAAAGGCTCTTTTGCTGTCCCAAATCCTTCCAGATGCAATGCCTTTTTGCCCCAACACTTTCAACACATTCATTATGTTGGTCTAGAAAAAAAAATTAAAATAAAATAAAATAAACACAGACCTGAAACATGAGAGGAACTAATTAAAGGCAGTGTATCAATTGAGTGCTCACCTAGAAACACTATTTAATTTATTTGAATACATTTTCACAAGGTTATAGAAGAAAAAAATATGTTTTCGAATTTTCCAATCTAATTGCCATGAAAATGGCGAGTGAAAAATGTTAGGAAAAACACACGCACACTATCACAAAAGGCAATAATAACACACAAATTGTTTATCCAGTTCATTTTTCGACTACATCTGGTGGGGGCGATGCCAAGCCAAATATTTACACTATATTTGATCCATTCAGGCTTCACACTCTAACAAAAACCGCCTGTGCATTAGCAGCATTACATCAACCTAAATTAAAAAAAAAAATGTTATTTTCCGATTTCTAATTAAAACCAGACTTTATTTTTTAACAATCACGGGATTATGGGGAATGAGAGGATTACATATTTCAGAAAATAAGATGAATTTAAAATATGTAGGAAAATAAATTCAAGTAGTGAAAGTTAGTTGTTAAAAGTAGGGAGTGGTTGCGTGGTCAATTGTTAAGAGATAACAATTAATGATTAGGCGGAAAGAATTTTTGAGGTGCAATGCTAATCATAATTATGGAGACCACTAAAATTTAAGTTGCCTAACTAAATAAGCATGCCCGACTCATGATGGTTTTAGAGATAAATCAAGTCATTTGGAATTGACAATCCAGCCACATTATAATAATAATAATTATTATTATTATAATAATGCACAATGTATGTGTTTGTGCTTTAGCTATAAATAGTGCAAGCATATAAAAAATTCTCCAACATTGTTTTAAGTGAAGAAATCGCATATCAATTAATTAACCTCTTAGTCTTAGCAACCGCTAATTAATTACTATTGCTTTTGAGTCTTGATATAGTGTAACTCAAGTTGCAATAATGAAATAAGGTTATTAATAAACTATACATACTCAATAAATTAATCATGGATTTTTAAAATATGATTATGTGCAATTTGTCAACATAGTCGACATAGATTTTCTCTTCGTACATAGTCAATCAATTTCAGACAAAATAATAAAATAAATAACGTAGAGAAAAACGTTTACAAGTAAGACGAGAGACAGAAAAAAGACAAGAAGACTTATTATATTATATTAATTAGTATTTAGCAAACAAAGTCAGAAAAGTGTATCGATGAAAGATTTATATCTTCTTTAATAAAACTTTTATACAGACAGCAGTTGGCAATTAACAACGTGATCATACTATTTTCCTCATATATATAAATATAGAGTTGATATTTAGCAATTGGGAGTGGCCCATATGGTGCTAAACATTCTTAAATGCATATTTAATCATGTACATATATATACTACATATACTACAACAACCCAATTGAAAAAATAGTGAATTACACGGTAACATCCTTCCTCCGTCCCACTCGAAACGTCTCATCTTTTTTGGACACGATTATTTTAGAGAAGGTTAAAATTAGGATAAAATAATATCCCACCGCATGAATATAGTTAAAAATGAGCAAACGAGACAACACAAAATTGAAAAGAGAAACGTTTCTGTCACGCCCCGAATCCCGAGGGACGGCCACGTAAGCCTGGGGTATGACTAGGGGTTGGAAATAAGAAGCGGGGTAG
>JAYJMF010000036.1:2884589-2894974 GCA_036873715.1 Salvia sclarea | reverse complement strand
AATTCTCTACACAGAATCTCTACGGTTACACATTAGCGTATTTTCATAACAGAAAAAGAAAACCTAGAGAGTGTAGATAGAGAGGGGGCGGCGGCAGCTCTGTGGTGTTCCAAAGTTAGCAAGAGAAAGAAAACCAAAATATTTCAGTTTCGTTGGTGTCAATTATATCATCTTCAACATCACTTGGCTTATGCTGCAACGACACTTCAATTTTTGAACTATCCTTACCACTATGTTGATTGATTGTTTTATTTATCATACCTCGTTGATTAACCCAATAATAATTCCATCTACGTACATATCCAACTTATTTCATGGTCTACTTAATATCAAATTTCTAGATTCAACCTCAGCAAAACGACAACCTAATATACATAGTATAATATTTGAAAACTCTATTATTATTATTATTATTATTATTATTATTATTATTATTATTATTATTATTATTATTATTATTAAATAAAAGGTAACAACCCATGACAATATAGAAGATATGATGGACCAATCGGCTATTCTTAATAATACCACTATAGAATTAATAGTTAATACACTGCCCAAAAAGGCTAAACAAAAAAACAATGTCATTATGAATATTGATCAATATTGGGCCACTGTGATGCCCAGAAAAAATATCTTGTTAGTATAAAATTAAGAATATTATTATAATGAATGCTTGGTGTTAACCATAACAGCTCACATACCACTTCTAGGTTATTTTTATAAGTGCAGTTGTTTTTCTGTTTTTGTCAATTACATTATTGAAATGGAGGCCCCTTACATTTAAAGCCCCTTTCAGTCTTCATAATTAACTCCCAAACAAATTTCTTAATTATTTAGTGCGCAGATATTTCTCTCTACTCTGCCGCTCCCTCTGCATCAGACAAAACAATGACCTCCAATCACAACACTACAACGCCCAACTCCACTACAATATCTTTTCATTTTTTATTCCACATTATTATATTTTCTATTTTAAGATCGACTAATTTATTTCATGCCGGACAAAAAGTATCACTGTTTTGTATAATTTCAGCACTTATAAATTATATATATAATAATATTCACATGGAATAGTTGCTGCTATTAAAATCTCAAATTCTAGAGCCTACTTTTTCTTTTCCCATTTTCTACCAGAGTTTAAAATTAAAAGTTTGATATATATCCCGCATGCTCAAAATTTATTGATATACTATAAGTTTTGAAGTACATTTCCTAGATGTCTTGTCTTCTCATATTGCCAATGTGATTATTATAATTGATTATAAGTTGATATGACAGAGTTAGAGCTTGTTCAATGATTTGAATCACTGATGGACACACAAAAAATTGTTGGCGAAACACTACCTGAGATTGATTTTTAATCGAGTTAATAATCGATTCACTTATAAAATACCAAAAACCATCATTATTAAGAATATTAAGAGATTTTAAGCCATAGTTTAAATTAAAATACTACAACAATTTTGAATTTCTTCATTTTTTCTCTGTGATTTCAGCCCCTCCTCATCCTCTAACTTTCGATAATTTGGTCTTAAGACTCCTAGTTGTGTCGATTTAGCAGGGGCTCAACATAAGTTTAAATTTTTTTTACAAATTTTATAGCAATAAAAATAAAATTAAAACTTTTATTGAACAAGATGGAATTTTAATGGGTTTCTTAATTTAAAAATGTACTACTCCTATCATTAAATTTTTGTTAACTAATAATGCTTTGTTTTTTTTAGGAGAAGAAGACGGAGTCGTGGAGGTTAGTGAATAGTGACTATTCAAAATTTATGTATACAATGGCCCATTTCCCTTACTCCAACACCACTATAACTTGAAGCAGAGGAAACCACTTCTCCCTCTCTCTCTCTCAAGAGAGCAAAAAACAGAAACATAGAAATCTCGAGTCTCAAAAACCATAGTAAAACCACCACCATTTAGCGTGCATACCACCAACTGTATCAAATTTTGACGTATGGCTAATTTATTGGCCTCTCTCTCTCTTCTAAATCTATCACCTTCAAATTGATTGCCCAATTTCACCACACAAAACAAAAATCCCCAATTCGCCCAGATAGTTCGACCTAATTTCTCGAATTTTCCATATCCATGGAAGAGCTCCCAACATGCGGCGGGCGTAACATCATCTTCGGCAAATACGAGATGGGGCGGCTCCTCGGCAAGGGCACCTTCGCGAAGGTCTACCACGGCCGCGACCTCAAAACCTCTGAGAGCGTCGCCATTAAAGTGATTAGCAAGGATCAGGTGAAGAAGGAAGGGCTAATGGAGCAAATCACGCGCGAGATCTCCGTGATGCGGCTTGTCCGGCACCCCAACGTGGTGGAGATCAAGGAGGTGATGGCGACGAAGCAGAAGATCTTCTTCGTGATGGAGTACGTCAAAGGCGGCGAGCTGTTCGCGAAGGTTGCTAGGGGGAAGCTGAAGGAGGACGCCGCCAGGAGATATTTCCAGCAGCTTGTGAGCGCCATCGACTTCTGCCACAGCCGCGGTGTCTCCCACCGCGACCTCAAGCCGGAGAATCTCCTCCTCGACGAGGATGGCAACCTGAAGGTCTCCGACTTCGGGCTCTCCGCCCTGCCGGAGCACCACCGCAACGACGGCCTCCTCCACACGCAGTGCGGCACGCCGGCCTACGTGGCGCCGGAGGTGCTGCGGAAGAAGGGATACGACGGCGCCAAGGCGGACATCTGGTCCTGCGGCGTCATCCTCTACGTCCTCCTCGCCGGATTCCTGCCTTTCCAGGACGAGAACGTCATGAAGATGTACACCAAGATCTTCAAGGCGGAGTTCTCGATTCCGCCGTGGATCTCGCACGAGGCCAAGCGCCTCATCTCGCGCTTGCTGGTGGCGAATCCGGAGAAGCGGATCACGATCCCGGCGATAATGAAGGTGCCGTGGTTCTGCAAAGGATTCACGCGACCAATCGCGTGCTCCGTGAAGGAGGAAGCGAATGAGGAACCGCCGATCGAGGAGGTGGAGCTGAAGCGGTCGAAATCGTCGCCGCCGTTCTACAATGCGTTCGAGTTCATATCGTCGATGTCGTCGGGGTTCGACCTGTCGAATCTGTTCGAGAGCGGGAGGAGATCGGGATCGCTGTTCATCTCGCGGTGCTCGGCTGCGGCGGTGGTGGCGAAGCTGGAATCGGTGGCGAATAAGCTGAATTTCAGGCTGGTGTGCAGCAAGGATTACAAGGTGAGGATGCAGGGGGCGGCGGAGGGGAGGAAGGGGCGGCTGGCGGTGACCGCGGAGGTGTTCGAGGTGGCGCCGGAGGTGGCGGTGGTGGAGTTCTCAAAGTCCGCCGGAGACACCTTCGAGTACCGGAAGTTCTGCGAGGAGGATGTGAGGCCGGCGTTGAAAGACATAGTCTGGACTTGGCAAGGGGAGAGCTGTGCTTGCCAGGGTTAGTTTAGTCATTTCACACAAACAAACGCGCCCTTAGTTGTTACCCAATTTTGTACATATACCGTTTTCCATCTTAATTTACTCCCCTCCTTAGATTCACACTTTTATGTTGTGTGTAGAAACAAATGTTTGTTGCATAGATAGATGAATGACATCTGATAATCTTTAAAGTTTATGATTATCAAATGTTGGAGTGTATATTTTCCTTATAAATACTTAAATTTAATAGGATCCCAACGGATGCAGAAGTGGCATATTTTCTTGAATGGCCTTTGAATTTAGGGAAGATATATATTTGCGTTAGGCCAATTGTTTGCCGCTCCTATTCTAAGCCATGAGTCGAGCGAAGGGGAGCCGAAGGCGAACCCGGAGCGAGCCGTAAAAGCATAATTGTTGCCGGTCTCATTATCTATATACTAATTATCGAAGCCGAAGGCGGTGTCGTTTGTTGTCTGTCGCCCCTATTATTGTTGTCGGTCTCATTATTTATATGTTAATTGGGTCGGGCCTAACGTTAGACCGGCCTAACGTAAATGTGCATCTGAATGAATTATTAAGTGGGGATGAGCATTAGGATACAAAATTAGAGTGATTTTCTTCTCTTTTAGGGAATTAGAGTGATTTTCTAATTAAGGTGAAATGGGCAAGATCGATGTTTTGATCAATTGTACAAAATGGGTTCAATTAGATATGTTTGGGTGAACATTAACATCAAACTAAATGCTACATTGTCAACTATATTTTAAATGATCATCATTACAACAGTAATATCTTAATTATCGATTTTGACCGGGTGCATTTCAAACTTTGAATTTATATCCGCGTGCGAAAACCATCTAAATTTTAACTTCACTTGATGTGGAAAACATGTGCATATTTTTTTCTTTTTTTTTTCAATGTCAAGTCATATAAAAATTTCAAAATTTAGAATATCCTATTCAGTTTTTAACTAAGCAAGGAAAAATTACTCGGAAATAGAATTACATAATTTACGTGTGCGTGTATTGGCCTAGTGGTAGAGGATTAATGTTCGAGATCCAATATCTCGGGTTCGAATCCTTCGTGACGCGGTATTTAAATTTCTGCATTATGTTTACAAAAACATAAAAAAAAAAGAATTACATATTCCACATCAATTTATAATGTAACTTAGGCAAAATTAATAATTTATATACAAATAACTTTTTTGTTACAGAGTATTAAAATAAAATATAGTGCATCCTTTGTGTCCTAAACATATTGGCCTATATTTCGATTCCGAGCGTAGGTCTGTTTCTTTTTTAGAAAATTTTATTATTAATATAATTTTAAATAATATATGCATTTCTATCACCATTTTAAGCAATTCTACACTATTTTTAACTCATATAATATTTCATGTAAAAGAAAAGAGTCAATATCTTTGGAACAAATGAAATAATAAACTACAACTCCCTCGCCCATGACCTATTTGTCATAATTTTCGGTTGGAGGGGAAACGTCTCATCAACAGGTTGCGCTTCATTATCGGTAATAAATACTATTCGAACCAAAATCGAAACTCTTATTTCACTCACAACACATCGTTAGGAGTGAGCACGGTCCGGTTAACCGCCTATTTTTCAAACAAAAAAACCGCCCATGCGATTTTTTATAGGTTCGGTTAACCGTAAAAAATTGAGAAATAGAGATCATAAACCATTATAGCAGTTAACCTAAAAAATGGTTCGGTTAACCAACTATCCAACGATTAACCATAATGAAATAATTTTATAATTAATTCTTTTGTAATATTATAAATAACACTTTCAAACATAAAAATATATAATTCCAAGCAAATAATCCTATGTAATAATCACATAATTCTTTTAAACTACCATTCAATCCATCTTTACTTGATTATGGACTTATTATAATTTATCAATAATCAATGGTAATCAATCTTCTTTTACAATAATATACTTAAAAAAACATATTGCTAAGTATTTACAAGATTAATTATTAAATAATGAGAGGAAACAAGTTTGTCTATGTCTATTAATTCTTTTAACACATATAACTAATATTTTACAATTATATAAGGATATCAGTTCGGTTCGGTTCGATTAACCGCGAATTTTTATAATAAAAAACCATAACCGGACTGTTATCACCGATTTTTTAAAATCGAGAAAAGAAACCCTAATCAGCCAGTTCGGTTAACCGTATTTTCGGTTTTTCGATTTCTTTTGCTCACCCCTACACATCGTGGCACCTAAATTATTGAATTACAGATCAATCAAAATGTGGCAAACAATTTATCGATGTCGGCCAAATATTAAACCTATTAAATAAGGGCACAATGGGGTGGGCACACACAATAATAGCCTATAGCCTACAAATAGGCCACACGTTAAAGCAACTCAAAACCTATTTTTTGAGAGACAAAAGAAAATTAAAAACAAAACTAAATGCGGTTCACGTGCTCCATTAACCCGCGAAACTCCCATGTCCGAATCACGTGCTTTTCACGTTCGTTGACATCCCTTAACGTGAAACGTGTGAGAATCATGATCCCCACTTTCCACACGTGTCCCATAGCCCCCCCACTCTCCCTGCCACGTGTCGCCCTTTACCACCGTCGGATCTTCAATTTCTTTTTTTTTCTTTTCTTTTTTTTAATCCCACAAAATTTTACTCCACATAAAATAATAATTTGGATCGTTTTAATTTGGTCAATTTTGCATCTTGGCAATTTAATATACCAATTTTCAATATTTTACAATTAGGGTTTACTCATTTTTTTCGGTGGACGAAAATCTGACGCATCGTTTATGTTTCGTGTGTAACGACGTCGTTTGATATGGAAATTTTAAAGTTAGCAAAAAAAAAAAAATACTCGCTCCGTCCCGTTTGATTTGGCACACTTTCCTTTTTGGATTGTTTCACTTGAATTGGCATATCCCCTGAAAGACAATAAATTAAGATACTAAGTGGTGAACCCATGTTACATTTTCACGAAAAATAAACCATTTCTTAATCCGTGTGCCCAAGGGGGTGCGAATTTAAGCGAAACGGAGGGAGTAATATTGAATCAGATTTCCGCCCCTAAAAAGTTGGCTGCAAAAAATTAAAATTTAAAAAATTAATTGCCGAAATCAAAAAATCTGATTTGTAGTTGGTGATTTTTTTGACATTTTTTCCTTATTTTCCTCTAAATAATAATTTGGATCCTTTTAATTTCGTCACAAGATATTTGCCTAATTCACACACATGCAGAAAATCACGAGCAAAAGGAATTTAAAGCTTATAAAAGTGGTAAAAACTGAAAAAGGTTAAAAAAATAAAATAAACCAAACCTCCTTTTTCCCTATTTCCTCACGGAAGGGGGAATGAATAACAAAGCAAATTTCTCACATCAATTTATTCAAACTATTCTTTTCCCGTCTCTCTCAATAAACTAAACTGCAGAGAAAGACCCCAAAACTGGTGAGTAAAATACCTCTTTTCCCTGCTATTTCCCCCCAAATTTATGCTTATTTTCCTTTTTTTGATTCTTTTATTGTGCATGTTTATGTTGATTTATAGTTTTTTGAGATCTGAGGCGGCTATAAATTAAGCGCAAACACTGTGAATAGTTGGATTTATGCGGAAAAAAGGATTTGAAATTTCGGGAAATTTCTGAGCTAGGGTTTAGCTGGATGCGATTTGTAGTGTATATGATTCGGAAATTTCAATTTCCAATAGGTTTCGCCTCCAGTTTCGTGATTTTAGGCGTCGGAGAAGTTGAAATTCTGTGATGAGAAAGGAATTCGCCATGGCTGGGATTGGGTGGAACGACGAAGATAGGGCTATGGCGTCGGCGGTTTTAGGCACTAAGGCTTTCGATTACTTGATTTCGAACAAGGTCTCGGCCGAATGCTCGCTGATGGCGATGGCTAACGACGAGAATTTGCAGAATAAGCTCTCAGATCTCGTCGAGCGCCCTAATTCGGCCAATTTTAGCTGGAATTACGCCATTTTCTGGCAGCTCTCGAGGTCGAGAAACGGCGATTTGGTGCTGGGGTGGGGGGATGGGTGCTGCCGGGAGCCTCGCGACGGCGAGGAGGATTCCGATGTGACGAGGTATCTGCGAATCCGGCAGGAGGATGAGTGCCAGCAGAGGATGAGGAAGAGGGTTTTGCAGAAATTGCACATCTCATTTGGGGGAAGTGAGGAGGAGAGCTACGCCTTTGGGCTGGATAAGGTCACCGACGCCGAGATGTTCTTCTTGGCGTCGATGTATTTCTCGTATGGACGAGGCGAGGGCGGGCCGGGGAAGTGCTTCGGCTCGGGCAAGCATCTGTGGTTGAGCGATGCGTTTAAGAGCCCCGTCGATTACTGTGTTAGGTCGTTCCTTGCGAGGTCGGCCGGGGTGCAGACGATTGTGTTGGTCCCGACGGATATTGGGGTGGTGGAGTTGGGTTCGATTCGGTGCGTCCCCGAGAGTTTGGAGGTCGTTAAGGTGATTAGAGCGTCGTTCTCGTCGTTGTCGGGTGTGCTCCGGTCCAAGAAAGCTGCGGATCGACAAGTGGTGGAAGTCGTTCCGAAGATTTTCGGGCAAGATTTGTATTCGGGCCGTGTGGAGGTTAGGGAAACGAGCGATGTTAGGAAAGTCGAGCAACGGGCGATCATCGATGGAAACGGGAACGGGAACGTGAACGGCAATAGGCCGCCTTTCACGAACTCGCAAAACGGCTTCCACGCTATGGTGTGGAGGCAATACGGGAACGGGAATGGGAACGGCAACGGGAGCGTTAAGGCGGTTAATCCGGCGATGGCCAACGGGGCACGGAAGCCGGCGCAAATGCAGATCGATTTCGCCGGGGCGACCGCGCGGCCCGTGAATTCCCGGCCGCGGAGCGCGGAGTCGGAGCACTCCGATGTCGAGATCCCGTCCAAGAACGAGGGCGCGGTGGCGTCGAAGGATAACCGGCCGCGGAAGCGCGGGCGGAAGCCCGGGGGCGGGCGGGAGGAGCCCCTCAACCACGTCGAGGCGGAGCGGCAGCGACGCGAGAAGCTCAACCAGCGCTTCTACGCTTTGCGAGCCGTCGTCCCGAACATATCGAAGATGGATAAGGCTTCCCTCTTGGGCGACGCGATCGCGTACATAACCGAGCTTCAGAACAAGCTCAAGGACTTGGAATCGGAGAAGGCGTCGGCGTCGGAGTATGAAACACCGTCGGATAATACGGAGAAAAAGCCGCCGCTCGCCCCCGCCCCGAGCATCGACATCCAAGCCGGCCGGGACGAGGTCACGCTGAAGGTGAGCTGCCAGCTGGACACTCACCCCGTCTCGAGATTCATCCGGGCGATCAAGGACGCTCGGGCGACCATAGTCGATGCGAAATTCGCGACCGGGAGCGAGAAGGTGTTCCACACGTTCGTCGTGAAATCGGAGGCGCCGGAGCATAAGCTGACGAAGGAGAAGCTGCTCGACGCGATCTCACACGCGTCGAGCTCCTCGTCGCCGGCGATCGGGTAAATAACCGTATTAATGTTATTTAACAAAATTTACTAGGCACAATTAATAGTGAACCGATATGGAAAGCATTTGCAGATTATTTTTTTTGATTTTATGCAGTTTAGGGCAAATGTCTATCTGTTTATAGTATAGATATTATGTTGTAAGAGCATAGCCTTGCAAGATTTTATTAATTTGTTAAGTTCAATTATGACCTATTTTTTCCTCACATTTATAGCTTCTGTTTATTTCAATTTATTGCCTTGGTTATGTTATCTGAGATTATTTTTGTTTCTCTTTTCCAAAGCTTTAATTGAGCATTACTTCTCACCTGATTAACAGTTTAGTGTTGAAAATGAAGAATGATGAATGATGGGTATATATTTATTTTTAAATTTTTTTTCAGTATCTGTAAAATTTTGTGCAATGAATCTAAAAAACGTGTGAATATTGCAATATGAATGCGACTAAAGCTATCACGTGATTTGAGCTTTATTTATTCACAAGTGGGGAGAATTGTGGAAATGAAATTAGTTGGAGTTGTGATGAAGCCACTTGTATTTATAGCATTTTTCTTATTAGTAAACTTATTATTTATAGCCATGTTACCAATTTCCCAAATAATAATCCTCTAAATCAAATCTTGAACATCAAACTTTTTCAGGAAATAAAATGAAATCAGCCTGCCTAAAAAGGAAGTTTGGAATCAGCAGATGATAGAAGAACCCTAGTTTTTATTTATTATGCCAACAATAATTGTACTGTAAATATAGGTTTATTTTGGTTTACAAATACAGCATATTATGAATTTATGACATAAACAGAGCAGAAAACTGATCAAATAGGTACAGAAAAATTCACCAGGACACACTGACACACACACACACACACACACACACATGTTTGGTGCATAAAAAGTGTGCATCTTTTATTTCATATGGTATTTATCATGCTTTGATGATTTTAGGCATGATTTAAGAAGATAGGAAATAATCATGAAAGCCCACTTTTGTGTCTGCATACACTTGATATTTGCTTCATTTTCACTTTTATCTATTTGTATGCATGCTTACAACTTTAAAAATATCCTAAATTATAGCATCTAACCACCCAAAAATATGCTCATATTTAGGAAATTTGTATATGTTGAGTGATGAATATTGAATACATGAAAATTTAATTTTATAGCATAGTAGTATTATTTATTGGGTGGTCCCATTTTTGCAATAGAACTATGTATGACAGTGACAAGAATGTGCCGTTGTGAGTAATTGCTGTCTTGGTGCAGGTTTTAGGTTTGACAAAATAGGTGAAAGAAAAATGTCCTTTTTTATAACTATTTATGAACCGTTGCAAAATTGTATGTGAATTAATTTGTCAAAATAGACACAGTAAATTTCATGTTACACACGATCTGCAATTTATAATTTTTTTTTAGGCACATTTCTGTCAGGCCAAAGTACCATTCACCAATACACATAGTACCATTTCATATAACATGAAGTACCACTTA
>JAYJMF010000036.1:2865607-2879692 GCA_036873715.1 Salvia sclarea | reverse complement strand
AAAAAAATAAAGATAAAGAAATATGTGTTAGGTTGGGTTGATGTCACTAATGGGAGTGGAAATTACAATAAGTTGAGAGTTGTATATGTGGATGAGAGAGAAATAAATATTTTATTAAAAAATGGAGTTGGGTTGGATTTGATGAGGGTCACTGCTGTGAGTAGTCTTAACTATTTTTAGGTTGATCACAAAAGTGGGGCCGAGTAGTGCTAGGGATGTTTAGCCCAAAATAGGTGAGTTAGCTCGAATAAATTGGGAAAATCATCCGAAAATGGAAGGAATGTGATCAAATAATTCGAAAATAGTTTAATTCGATTCGCCCAAATAGAATAGTCCTTAGTTCTAGCAATGTGATCAAATTTGTAGCTCAAAAGTAATTTATTCAATTAGCCCGAATCGAATAGCCTAATTAACATCCCCAACTAGTGAGTTCGCATCAACTTCGACGGCTGAAATCTCCTTATATACTAAAAAAAAGTAATAATTCAATAATCAACAAAACAATTAAAAAGATATGATCACAAATCAGCAAACAAAACCAAATACTATTATCTCTACTTGCATTTCATATATTATAGAGACCGGAAAAATGTGGCCTAGAAGGGGAAAACACAATAAAAAACAATCAGGTGACCTAATTAAACAAACGACGTAGTTTGGCGCTTAGATTAATTCGAAATCAATTTCACTTCCAAAATTTGGGGGGAAATTAAATAAAGCTCCGATCCAACTAACCAAAAATATCATGACGGCGCTGTTTGTTCGTCGTCAGCCTCCCAGAGGCCGAGCGCTCTGACGGCGCAGGCGGATCCGGCGACGATGACGGCGGCGAAGAGCGGCGGCACGAGCATGTCGATCCTGGAGCGCTTGAAGAGGCGGGAGGCGAGGCAGAAGTCCTCCGGCGGGATGTCTAACGGCAGCCTGACGGAGCCGGAGCCGGGGCACGCCTGAGATAGCGGAGAAGACGGACTGATGGCGGCGACGAACGCCCACTCCGGCGTGAACGACGCCACCGCCACCGTGGCCGTGAGGATGGCCGTCCAGGCGGCGGCGTAGAGCATCAAGGTGTACGACGGGGAGGAGAGAGATCGGGGGAAGGAATTCAGGAATCTGAAGATCATTTCATGAGAGAGAGGATTTTGATTTTTGATTTTGATTTTGATTTTGATTTTGATTTTGAGTGAGAGTGTTTGCAGTAGTGATATTTTGAAGCAGTGAGTTACGTAGTTTATGGCGGAGGAGATGTGAGGAGTGAAGATAGATCACTAACTCCTTATGAATAGGAGAAATTTATGCCTTTTTGGTGTTGGTTTTGAACATAGGAAAATGCATATATTTGTATTAATTTCCTTATTTGAATATATATTGTAGTAGCCTAGCCCTCAACAAATAATCTACATTATTTGTTGATCCGAATATTTTTAAATCAATTTTTTAGTAGATCCGAATATTTTTTTTAAATCATTTTTTTTTTTGTGTGTGTGTGTGTGTGTAATAATGTGTTGATATGGAGGCGCAGTTGCTAAAACGGACTACTTCTCTTGTGAGAATGAGTTGGACTGCTGCTTGATCTTATTAGTAAGCTGCGGGTTGAATTAATATCATAATTTTGAATTTCTTTGTTAATCGATAAAAAGATGATAATAGAAAAACGTTTAGAACGAGTTAGACTACTACTTGATCTTGGTAGTGGGTTGTGTAGTTTGCATTAATGTCATAATTCGATTAAATTTCTTTGTTGATTGATAAAAAGATAATAATAAAATCAATGAACATTATTCACGGTAAATTCTCTATCGTCCACTAAAATATATTCCACGATCTCCTTAAAAAGCGATTCAAAGGTGAAAAAATGTTCACAACGTCAAAATTTCACGATTATCGCATGAAAAATAAAGAATTTACATCGACAACATGGATGAAATGAAAATTTTAGCATAATTTTACTATGAAATTTTGAATTATGAAACTTATTTATAGACAAGATTCATCTCCAAATTGGACACTTTGTTCTTAGAAGGGGGAGATATGGTATAACACTAGTAGAATTCATTGCAATTTGTAGCAAATTTTAAGTGGAAAAGATGCACACACTAGACAATGGCAAAACTGATACAAAAGAATCTGTATATGATAGCAAATCAAGAATGGACTCATATACTATAGTCTATAGATATGAAATAAAATCATCTCAAGCTCAATGGAAGCAAATGCAGAATACCCAACAGATTTATGTTCTGCAGACAGTCATTGAGAAAACGAGACACGAAGAAATGATCGTAGAAAGTTCTGCTTAAACGCGATGGTGAGAGCGATGTAAGTTAAAGCCAGGGGTCAAATGTAGCCATATCATATCATACCAAAACATGCTAGTCTTACACCTCCCAGATTGTTACAATATCAGCTTGTAGATTAAAAACTACAACTGCAACAGTTGAAAACATCATATACTAAAACACACACAAATTGCATCATAAGTTATAAGAAACAGTATACCAAGTGTTCGGTGACTACTTATACCCGAGCTTACCGCCCAACAAACCATAGGCATTGCACGGAGCAGCTGCCTCGTTCACATAGCACGACTCTTGATAACATCAAGTCCCATTTCAGTTGGATCGGTCGCTTGCAGTTCAACCTGGATTCCGTCCAGCTCCCTCTTGAATCTGTCCTTCGAACTAGCATAGATCATCTTGCTTCTGATCCTCGACGAATCAGGAGACCTTACATAGCATAAGCGATCGAGTTAAAGTATGAGTGTAACGTGATCTGTTAACTATAAGCAATAAGATGCTGACAATACCAAGCAATGAAGAAAATCTTGCTTTTCTGGCAATTCTCTGCAGTGACAAAGTCAAAATCGTAGATGCAATAGCGACATTCCTCGGCAGGGACACTAGCAGCGAAGTCCTCGTAGGTTTCAGTCGGCTCACCGACCTTTTCAACAACAACCTGCTTCTGTTTCTCCTCTATTTTAAAGATGATGTAGCGATAAGTCCTCTTCGCCTTCAGCTCCAAGAACCTCAACTTGCAGTCGTCGTGAACAGCCATCCCGGATGCTGCGTTTGCCTGTGATCAGATCACAAAAACGCCGTTTAGATAAGATAACTAACACATCTTACCAGCAGGAAGTTGAACAAGAGAAACATGATGCTTAAAACATGATATTTAACAATCTAAACAGAATTTCAGCTATCAAAGCATCACAACGCGAAACATCTTAAGATTATCCGTCGATTTTGTCACATATCATAAACCTTTAGCCTCCATGATGAATACAAACGGATCAAAGTAGAGAACCACAGAAATTATGCCCTTGCATTGCTAATTGTTATAGAGTAGAGCAACTAATTAAAGGAATCAGCATCAATAAACTAGCTGTTAATAAACTCGAATCATTTCATAATGATTTGCATCAACAAACAATATCTCACGAACTCCAGAAACTTCAAAAAAAATAGATAAATCATCACTAATCGAGCAAAATCACAGAAACGGATAGCAACTAATGCCAGATCAATCAAACATCAGGTAACAACAACAAGCCTCCAGCAGAATTTCAAGCTGCAATCCTGCTACGCGAATTGCAAACTCATCTCAATAGTTGAACGAATTCGACATCAATTCCAAATCTCAATACTGAAAAATCAACTGCTACCAGATCACTCCAGATTAACCGACTAAAACAAACAGCTCGCGAAAACAAAACAAAAACAAAAATCGATAACTAGTTCGAACTAGACCAAAATCAGATCAATCGAAGCACGCGCAATAATCACAAATGCGAGAGCAAATCTGGAGAAACAGATGTGGAGACTCACCATTTTCGATCGTGCTTAAGTTTGAAGCAGAGGAAGACGAGTATGTAGAAAGAAAAGGAGAGGAATTTTAGAGAGAGAGAGCGAGAGAATGTGAGAGCGAGCGATAACGTGCGAGTTTTTGAGCTCTCTTTATTGAGCGAATGCGGTAGGGTTTTTTTACTTAGTTTTACTGCGCTGTTAAAACCAGATTTTGATTTTACTTAAGCAGTTGCGTGACGCCGCGTATATTGCCAGCGGCTTCAATGGCGGCTTTGGCGCTTCGCAATGCCCGTCCCAACTAAAATTAACGAACTATTTCTCGATTACAAGTATTCAATTTTCGATTCTTCTAATTCAACTAAAATTGACGAGCTATTTCTTGATTACGAGTATTTAATATTCGATTCTTTTATGTGTCACCGAATTACTCCTACTATTTTAACTAGTTGTCGATCATGTATTTTGAAGATTCTAAAAACATGAGTTGTAAATATATACGAAAATTTCATTCACAATCCATCAAATTCAAATAATTATTAACATTATTAGTAGATAATATAGTTGTGATTGTCAATATAGGAATTGTATGGACATAATGGTGGGGATTGTAGTTATTCAATCAAATTAATTCTACCTTAGTCAATCTGATGCATTCAGGACTATGCTCGATAAGCTCACAAAAGATCGCAGCTCAAATAATTAGTTTCTAAAATGGACTCCCGACAAATTTAACAAATATTATCTAATTCTTTGGGGCAAAAAAAAAGGTGCAAACATGTCTAATATCAATGATATTTCAACTAATTATGGATTTAAAACGAGGTGTTACGGGTTCATTTGCATTGTATCCAATAATATACTACTACTAGTTAATTTTACGAACATGTTGCTAGTATGCTTTTAAAAAATAATGAAATATTTTATATGAGTTGATGAACATCATAAATATTTTTTTATCGATATGATTACATAAAATGATTAAAACTTATACAGTATGCAATAAATAGATAATAACAATAATAATAATAATAATAATAATAATAATAATAACAGAAATTTGATTTTGAAACAGCGGCTTGGCTTGTGTAACTGAGCCGAGCCACAAGTGTACAATCTGGAAAAATTTTGCACGTCAACTGCTTTCAAATTCATAGAGCTATAGCAGCCATAATTGTGTCGTTATTCACTTCATTTAATTTAATAATTTAAATAAATATAACTATATGATTTTATATAAATTTAGAAGTTTGTAGTTTTGCATTCATAAATCATATAACCATATTAAACTATAGAAGTATGTTGTGCCGTGCATTATAGTTTAATTACTTTCTAGCATGTATTGTTTGACTTCTCACTAAATTTGATAGTTTGTTATTTTTTTATTTGATGAAAACAATATTTACAATATATTGCTCGAAATAAAAATATGTTGATATTAATTGATTTAAATGGATGGAGCAAATAGTATGTCGCATCAAGTAAAGAGCATTAAATCATATATTGATTAGATTTTAATATATAATCACAACGTATGAACAAACTCTAAATCTTCTTTTATAATAATAAAGCATTTTTTACGATTAGTTTTTTCCATAAAACTTTAGAAACGGGATTAAAATAGGTTCTCGAGAGGGGTATACTTCTTTTAATATTATTTTCCCGAAATAAGAAAACAAATCGAAACAGTAAAAATTCAAGGGCCACCATAAATACAGACTTATTTTAGTTTCCAAACATTTATGAAATTAAGAAAAATGGATAAGAATATAATATATTAATAAATAATGCAAGCCGACGAGTGGGGCCCACCACAGATTCTCTCTCTACATTCCTGCGTTAATTCCACGCTACTCGATCATTATGAGATGACTTTTCACACTTTTTCTTTTTCCAAAAAGAAAATAAAATTTAATTTTTTTTTCTTTTATTGTACCAATACGAATCGACAAGCAAGTTGAATGAAGTTGTGGTGCACTCCATTAATTAATAAAAATAAAATAAAATGAAATTACACATTTTATAATTTTGTGATCTAAATTTTTAATTACGAGAAATGTTGTATTTTATGAGTTGATCTGAACTTATTTTCCTATATATTTCAAAAGTAAGAACGTGGAGGCAAACAATAGCATTTCCATGGGGTGCAACGTGCTCTTGCCATTATGGTCGCTTATTATATGTATTTATTTAAGTTAAATCATAAAATCACTAAAAAAAAATCCATTTTGACTTAATTTTAGTGTTTAACATGGTTTATATATTTTTGCAACTTTTTTAGGTAATATAGTATTTTCGTAACAATGACATATTTTGTCGGTTTTGTAAATCAACATATATATTTCTAAAATTTATCCGCTACTTGAAAAATAAGGTGACACCAATATCTTTTCACGTTGGCATAAAATCTAACATGTGTTGAATAATAGGTGAAAATATACAATATAAAAAATTAAAGTTAGAAATTTACATGAAACCATATGATCTTGTTCTTGGCGTTAGAGTGATGTCATTATAATGTTTACCTATCTATAATTTTATTTTATCAGAATTCAACTCAATTTTTAAAATATCACTTAATATTTTCGTCGTTAAAAATCGATCATAACAATGTACGAATGTTAGGAGTACGATAGTTTTGATTCCTAATTATTATTTCTTTTAAATCGATGTGTAATTGTGAAAAGATCACTAGTTTGGCATTAAATATATAATTTTCCTAAATGTTCTATACTTTTTTCTTTTGCGAGTTTGATAATTCTTACTAGTTATTTGGGTCTTCACTTCTAATTTAAATTTAAATAACCAAGCCACATTTGGGCCCATTACAATAAAAAAAAGAAAGATATAAGTCATTATTGATGTAGTCACATAAAAATGGGCCGAGCCCGTTTACCTTTGCAGAAAAATAAAACTCTAAACTTAAAAATTTGAACCACTTTTTAATAGTATTAGATTATATCGGGCCCGTTTGTATACAACGCGATGCACGTGATTGTGGTTTTAGGCTCGCATGATACCCATAAATACTTTTATCATTATTAATTAATTTTTAATCTAATAAAAAATTAATATTTTCAAACTTTTAATTTAGAAAGTTGTCTAATATTTTACTATAGCCAAAGAAAATGTAATTTATAATACAACATGGGTGCATGTAGAGAGAGCGCTGACTTATATAGCTCTCTGCATATTCTAAAAGAGTCTCGATTTACAAAAATTTAGTTCGCTCGTTATGTACCGTATATTTAATTTTAGAAACTATAGTGTAGAAGTGTGTGTGTCCTAGCAAATTAGGATTACACATACAACATTCTTACTTAGTGATGTCAATCGAACGAGTACTTGGGCTCGGACATATAATATATTATAAAATACTATATTATCTTCGCCAGAAGCAACATAGAAGTTCTAATAATCTACTAGCTCTATAATAGATATTGTACCAACTCGATGTACAATATTATCAAATAAAGCCAACTAATCAAGCAAAACTTGACATAGGAGGAGGTTTGCAAACGCTTAGAAAGAGTAATTTTTAGCTCTTGATCCAAACTATGTAAAAAAGGTGTGTTTCCAATTATCTCCCACATGTTTTTTATATACCACACATGCTAATTTTTTTAACGCATTCAATAAAACGTTTTTTAATTTGCATTCAGTAGAAATCATAAGTAAAAAAGTATCATTTTCAACCACCTAACCTTCTTTGAATATTGATTATTATGTTGTGAAGCATTCTTTTTGCAATTCAAAATATCATTTAGTTTTAATCAATAATAGCATTTGTGACATATTTATTTTTAAAATAGTTAATTGCTTGTTAATACGCAAATTATGACAATTTTTTGGATTTTAACCAAATTTCAAATCATAGTTAATAAAAGAAATTTACAAAATTTCAGAACTTGACATGAGTCTAACATTTGGTGGCAATAACTTGAATGTTTCAAGTCTGGAGCTACTATTGAAAAGCTATCGACGATACATTTCTATTAGTACCGTGGTTGTTAGGTTTTGACCACTAAAAATAGTTGGACTTGAAAACGAATGTCCGGAACATTTAATTTTCATTAAATAGTCAACATTTAGATTCATGTATCATGTACAATACATAAGCTATTATCGAGTACAATAGTTTTCGACGATAGATCCGATTGCCCATTAAACTCCAGACAATCAAATTATTGGATATAATAATAAGATTTATTTTAATAAGATTTATTTACATATACTAATTACGAAAACTCTCTTTCATAGTTTCTTGATGTTTTCTAGACAATCATTGGCTCGAAAAAAAAATATCTTCACCGACGAGTTAATACGATTCCTCTTTAAATCCTACTCATATTATTCTCTTATATAACCCATTCATAGTTCCACACCAAAATTACCATTATACCCTCGCAACATACGATGACATAATAATACAATAAAACATAAAACGTCATATATTGTACTTTAAATTCATTGAACACACATCACTCACATTTATCCCAACCTAAACACAATGGATAACTCTATGTAGTCACAATGTGGGTGGCCATAAAATGATTTAATAGAGGAAAAAATGATTCATTGAAACCTTTTGAATTGAAATAAAAATGGATTGGTTATTTTATCATAAATATAGATTAATTATTAAAAAAACTAATAATTTTAGTTTTTATAAATTCAAGAATATGATTTTAATCTAACTAACGTGGTAGCTTCCATTTATCCATGCAAATTTATGAATTTGATTTTTAATTTGACATTCAAGTTAGGAAATAACAATTATTGAATATAAATTTAACTTAAAATTTAAAATAAACAAATTTTATATACTATATAACACTTAAAACTGCTAATTTTATCTTTGTGTGGGTGACCATAATATGACTGTTTAGCATCACTCAAACGCAATCAAGAGGTCGAGCACACCCCACCAACAAAACGACAAAATCAAAACCATTTTTTCCCAACAAAAGGCTGCAAAATTTGAACCATCCCTTTTGCAATGACCCAAAGATTTAAGTTGACCGACAATTGATGAAAATTGAGAAAAAAAAAAAAAAGGCAACCACATGAAAATTGTTGGTCGCAATTTCAATTTTTTCTTGTGTCGGTGTACCTTTTTTTCTTCGAGATTTTGAAATTAAATGGACTTTTGTTACCTAAATTTTTTGATATTTGGGAATTGGCCGTTAAAGCAAATCAACTAACCCTTTGAGATTTTATCAACTAAAAAATTTCAAGAAATCACCACCTCCACAACTTTACGAGGTCAAAGTCTCACCCCTGTCCCCATCATCAAATATCTTCTTTTTTTTTTTTTTTTTTTGCGAAACTGAATTTAAATTTAAATTTAGATTTAAATTAATAATTGTACTTCTAACTGCGCTACGAGACAATCAAGTCTTCATGAACAAACGTGAAAAAATTGCTTTTCTCGGCATTTCTAATTCGAATCTTGTTTATGATGAAAAAAGGAAATTGATTGATTTTCTTCGTGGATTGAGATTCAATCGTTCGAGCGTTAATCTGCTTCATTATGCGTTGAAAACTTGAGATAAGAAACGAAATTTGAGATCAAATCGGTTGAGATTTTCCGATCACAGATCCGATTGTGAGACGACGGAAGCGATTTCTACCGGAATTAATCGATCATGAAAGCTTGAAAAACACGAAACAAGGAATAAATCTACACTAGCAGCATTTTCTCAGAAACTGGAATCACGAAGTGAAGAGCTAGCAACTCTGCGCTATTACTGAAATATCTGAAGCTTACATTAATCTCTATCAGCAAAGATCTAGTTAAGAAAAAGCAGAGCATCGGAGCAAAAAAAAAAAAAAAAAAAAAAAAAAAAAAAAAAAAAAAGAGGAGAAACCTCGAAGAAGGCGACGGAGAAGCAGCAGCGACTAGTAATTTATTTCATACTTGCGGCGGCGGCGGCGGCGGAGGAGGAGGAAAATCGACGGATCATCCTCTGCTAGAACGATCGGAGGTCTGCATTTCCTCCGCCGGCTTCGGCGGCGGATGCGGCGGCAAGTGCACGCCTCCTCCGCCGCTTTTCTCCGGCAGCGGATGCGGAGGTTGAACGGCAGGCGGCGGCGGAGCGATCTCGTCCGGCAGCGGAGAGGTGAGATTGTCCGGAATGACGAAAACGCCCTGCGACGGCCGCCGCTGGTGACGGTTAGCTCTCTGCGACATTTTTTTTTTTTTTGGAGAGGAAAATATGTGGAGAAAAAAAGGAAGGAAAAGTTTGGGTGCTTCGGTAGTTTTGGAAATGTGGTGGAAAGATGTGTTATGGGATGGGTTAATATATAGAGGAGTTTTAAGTCAAAGATTATCCATTCACATTGGGATTACGTTGCATTAAATTACTCAAATTTTGTGAATCCAAATGAAAATTTTGAGATTTGGTGATTAAGGAGAATCGATCTCGTTAGTCTCTAAATTAGTCCGATATAATTTTAAGGAGCGATGGAAAATTGTAAATAACAGGTATGAGACAGGTGTGAGTGCTACGGCGATGAGCTATAAGATTCGTATAAATCTTTAAAAAGCGATATTGTCAGGCTTTGAGTTATTCCAATCTCAACTTTAAAGAGTGATGGAAAATCGTAAATAACACGTAAGAAACAGGTATGCGTGTTATGATGAGGAACCATAAGATTCGTATGGGTTTTGTGCGCTAGCGAATTGTGGTAAGATTGGAATTGAGTGATTGTTTTATAAATATTTGTATTCATTAACTCCTAAGAAAAAAATTTAAGATATACTATCTTATTTTCTTTTTTCCATGAAGAAAAAAGTAAAATAAAAATGGTGTATCTATTTGTGTGGAAAAAATATGTGTGTGTTTTTTTGGAAATGTGATATTATATTAAAGTTGGTATTTAAGTAATCTATTAATGTGGCAAGATCTTGATGTATCCATTTTGGTCGTTTGTGATGCTATATTCAATTTTATTTGGACTTTGAAATTGGTATTCATCTTGATGATGTTTTAACTATAGAACATGGTCATGGGGAATTTGGAGAGATTTCGACTTAACAAGTCACATTTTAGGTCTTAGCGCAGAAATTACAAATTGCGTGTAAATATTGAAAAGATACATATTGAGCATTCGTAAATTTTAAATTGGACTACATGATTGATAATTGCTACAAGAACTCATGGGCATTTGTGGAATTTAATTTTGGGAAATAGTTTATTAAAAATAGCTTTTAATATACTCTCTCTCAGAGACACACAAATATATACTATATATTAGTAACTTATTAAGTCAGTTTTCCTAAAACTTAGGGAACATACGCACACTTCGAAGACAGCGAACGGCTAGGACTTATATATTAGACTTAGACATTTATTTTATTTTAATTTTTTTTATTTATACTATAAAAATATCTTCCTTCTTCTATTGTTATTTTTACTTTTACTTTTGTGGATAAGACTACAATCACAATTGACAAGTGACTAATTTCCTAAAAAAAATATAAAAAATGAAAGGAAGTCGCTAATTTCACGTTTTAAATTCCAAAGCTTTAAAAATCGATGCTATCAGTCTATCACAGTAAAGTTACTTCGTTAATTTAATTCATTTTCATGATTTCAAATAGTATTAATTTGTTTATTCTCAGTTTTTATTCCGTTGGAATTGATAACTTCAGGTATTGATCCGTTAGCTATTTTTTCTGTATACTACTAATTAATGATGAGTAATTATTTCGAAAATTGGTACATGTTCTTTTGAGATCCGACATAGTTCATTGCACTGTAAATCTATAATAATTCGGTACAAAATCGAATTTAATTTGTAGGTGTGTGGACAAATTTGTTTGCATTAGTTTGAATTCGACATTGTATTTTATATAACAATGGCAAGAAGGGATAATGATGTATTTCTTATGCGACGACAAAGTCCAACTGGATGTTGGTAAGATGCTTCTCCTCCAATAGTTCAACTGATAGATCGGAAGTTCGAGCCTGTGTGAGTGTGGTTTTCTTTATTTTATAATAATAAACTTTAAAAATGTATTTTTATATATGTATATATATATATAGAGAAAGGAAATGTATAAAATAATCATTTTAAATTAGTAAAGATAAAAATTTGCCTGTAAATATAAAAAGATCATATCCTATTTTTAAAATTAATAAATGCTAATATTGGGGTTTTCAAAATATTAATAAGCTAATCTAACACAATGAAGGTGTTTGCATAAATTAGGTAGAGAATAGTAAAAGCCTAATATGGCCATATTTCAATAGTAATATAAAATCTAATTCCACGTGTTTGCTAATATTTTCAAACACTCTCATATCAAACTTGAAATACTAACTACCCTTAAGAAAAATTGAGATAAGACAGATGCCCATACCAGCTTCTCTCGTTATTAACGATATCTTTACTGTCTAACATATCTATTTACTCGTCAGACAGTCCAATACGTTACTTCTCCTCGACGTATTAAATATAACCTTTTAGAGAAGAGGCAAACTCAATTAATTCCTAAAAATGATGTCAAGTAAGAATCCGACCTATCGTAGCAATACAACATTATCTACAGGTGCATTGATATAAATAGTGATGGGTGGGTAAGGTAGATTTCCCAACAACACGTACCATGAATTTGTCTTTTAATTCATGTACATGCATGCTACTCAGAGAATTTAATTATCTGAAAATTTATATATTTTTAAAAAAAAATATTTAATGCACAATTGAATGTAATTATATAAAAACTGGAGAATCGAGTATGAATTAATACAATATCCAGATAAAATATTATTTTTAAAGATGTCTAAGGAGTTGACTTACACATAATTAAGATATATAATATAAAATAGTAGGATCGATCGATAGGGTAAAATGTCCCACAAGATACTTAATTATTTATGAGAAATAAATTTTGAGATAGTGATTTATCAGAGAGGCTGCAGCATTTTTGGAGCATGAAATTATAAAACTATTCGAGACATGTGAGATGGTTGATAATTGTCTAATTCTCAACTATGAATTATTGTAATCATACATTAAATAATGCACTAACTCACATGCACTCGATGAATGTGAGCAAAGTCCTGATTTCGATTTGTATATATAATTGTTTTTGTATGTAAAGAAATTGAATTTGACTCTGATTTAATTTCGAAGTAAACTGAACGTACTTCAAGAAACTAATATTGATTGGGTTGACTTACGATATTAATTTGATTGTAATAGCTTTTCAATATTAAAATAGAAAGGTATATTGAAGATTGATTGATTATAACTTTTTTGAAATAAGCTTTAAATTTTAAAAGTTTTTGTGAAGTCGAATATAAAATGAAATTATGCACTCAATCTTAATTTGGTTTGTAAAGAATAAAATATTGAGATCTGAATTTTAATAGGCTTTCACAGATCCTAATAGAGTGATTAGTAAGTTTAATAACTGCTCCAAAAATGGTTTATCCATATGTTCAGGGTCCGTAATTTATTTGAATTGGTCGCTCGTGATTTGTCTAGTACGATGTATTTATTTTTAATATCTTTGTGTTATTATAAATGAAAAATGATTTATACTCACCGTCGCCTTACCACAAGAAAAAATAATAATTAAATAAATAAACAATTTTAATATTCTACTACATCCAACTTTTTGCTATATATGTTGTTGCCCTTAAAGAATTATCTCATATTGTAATCAATTTCAACTTTGGTTTTGGCATCTCAACCTTTAAAATTGAATTTGGTTTTCGCCCATCACATTGCAACCAAATATTTATGCAACAATCAAATTTATGAGAGGATAAAATCTAAAAATATTAGACTATTTTGTATCACAACTAATTCACAAACTATGTTGGTTTAATTACTATAGAAAAAAGTAAATAAAAAAATTGTGGATAGTGTCAGATAAAATAAAATAAAAAAAATCAATGACAATGAAGTGCAACTCAATGGGTAAGACACTTCTCTTAACTAGATCAAGAATTTGAGTCATTTTGTGTTTGTCGCTCACAAAATATAAGCCCGGCCCGATCCTACATGCCATCCCCCATCCCAACTTTGGACATGTTTGGACCTAGATATTTTAGGGTTATTTGTTCAGGTCTGTTATCCAATCTATCAAATGATTTTTTTTCATTATAAATAGTAGTTCGGAATTGATTGAGTTTCACAATTTCCAACTCGATGGATTTTCGAGTCAGGCCGACCATGCCCAATTTTGGTAATGTCCATAGTGCATCCGGATGCAATACATCCCCCTCTCACTGTAGCAATATTTAATTAATTAATTTTAATTAATTAAATA
>JAYJMF010000036.1:2823245-2865507 GCA_036873715.1 Salvia sclarea | reverse complement strand
GGATGGTTATTTCAAAAATATGGTATATAATCTTTAAAAATTCTATTTTTTTTATAAATATTAATCATATTATATTACGATATAATAAAATTTTATTTTATAATAAATATTATTAAAAAATATTAAAATTCGTAGTGGCACACGGTGGCACACGGAAATTGTGGCACAGAGGATCCGCTCTCTTCATTGCCCCCTCTCTCTCTCTCTTTACAACAAATATTTTGTATGCATTGCTTGTGATTCTTTCTACTATATCGCTTTTTAAGAGCACATCACAATCTCCTCTTTTTTCTCTCGCTCTAGCTGCATACTGAGAAAAAACGATAATATTACCTTTGGTTAGTTTCTCTCTTATATTTTTGGGCCAACTCCAATTATTTCTTTGATTTCGTTTATCCATAATTAAGCTTTACTTTTATTATCATTTGTTTTCGCAGTCAGATTCAATCAGAAACTCATCATTTAAAGGATAAAATGGAGGGAGCTCGCCATACAAGGTCGAAAAGCACTTCATCTTTTGAAGGTATATACATTGCTTCCATGTATTCATAACTAATCATAATTTTATTCACTTTACACAGCTTTTCATCTTAATGTATTAATCATGTTATATATATATATATATAGTGTGTGTGTGTGTTTTCTCTTATATATGTTTGATTAATCTCCCATCCACAAACCTCAGCTGGAGAATTTTAAGGGATGTGCATGCGGTATTTTCAATTTGTAATTTATTTTTAGTTCTTTTTTATGGGAAAAAGAAGTGCTGTTAATTGTTGCGAATAATTTGATTTTTTTTTTTTGGGAGAAATGGTTTCTTTATCATCTTGTTAGTAATGCTGACGATTTCAAGAGAAACCGTAATCCTAGTTTTTGTAATAAATGTGTTTTGCCTATTAATTTTAGACGATATCATCTAGTCCATAATGATTTAATTAACAACCTTGAGATTACTGCTTGTGACCAGAAAAAATAAATAGCAGATAGTCTTAAAAAGGCAAATAAAAAACGAAACTTTGAAAAAATACATGCACCGTAATCCCACTCAAGGGAACATTTGTGCGGTTCGGATTGAAATCGAAATCTTTAATTATTTGGAAGTTTTTTTATATAAAAAGATATATTTGTATATAATTATATACGAACCAAACATAAGAAAATAACCAAATTAAAAATTATTTTTTTAATCTTAATCAACCCCATATAACAATCATTATATGTAAATTCATATTTGTGTGTGATTGAAGAGCTGTTGAGTCATATATATATTTTCATCAAATGTTTCGATGGATTTGGTTGAACTTTATTTTTTAGGCTACAAAAGTATTCTAAATTAATCGATTTATCTTAGTTTCCAAAAAAAAAACCTCAAATTAAATCAGAACCAACCCAACTCGAACTGAATTCAATGCTTGATTCGAATTTTCATCATCAAACATAATTATTAGAGATAATGAATATATAAGTGAGACTGAGTTGGCTACATTATTACCACCTTTTCCAAGTGAATTACACTATATATTGTTTATATATGTATGTATAAACCAATAAACAAATTAATAAAATACTTTATATTGTGTAATGGGCATGTGCTATAGTATTAAATTTTACTTACGAATTTCCCGTGACATCAAACGGGACGCACAGATTTAATTTAGTAATTGTTGAAGCACTTTTAGGAGTACTTAATTAGTTAACAATTAATTGATTGTATAATTATGAAAAATGGGGTATGTATTCTAAAGAATTAGAACAACAGTACTAATTAGGCTCCTCAATCGAATTATCGCTTTGTATTTTGAAACAAAAAAAAGTATTTTTATGTCATCATAAATATATAGTACTCCACACTCTATTGCGCATAAGCACTTTTATATTTGCCTCTCATATTCTAGATGTTATAGTTTACACAGGTAAAATAATTAAATGTAATTTTATTGTTGCACTTTGTGGGAACAATAGGAGCAACATAAGTCATTAAACATTTTTGTTGGTATGTAAAAGAATGGAATGGTCAATCTTGCGTTCATTTTTAATTATTTGTGGCTAGTAAAAAATTTTATAGTAGAAATTACCGTACTCGTGAATATGGGATTAGTCATTCCTCTCAAAATCCATAGGATTAGCTGTTCTCATGAGCACGAGGTTAGCTTTATTTGAATTTTACTTTTTCGAAAGAGATAAATTAATCTGATTTATTTTTATCTTGATAAAATAAATAACATAAAAATAAATAATAAATAATATAATAAACAATATAAATACTATATTAAATAAAGTATAATAATAATTTGTTATTAAATATAATTAAATAATAGAGTATAATATAATAACTATTTTAAAAGTGAATATTAGTTAATTAATTTATAACAATTTATTTAATTATTTGATTGTTTAATTATTTATAAAATACTTAATAAATTGTTATTTAAATAATATAATCATTTTAATTATCTATTAATATAATATAATTATTAAATAAACAAATAAAAATATAATATAATAATAATAAAAAACAATAAAAATATATTGACAATATTTAATAGTAATAATATTAAATTTATTATTATATATCAACAATAATAATAATAATTATTATTATTATTATTATTATTATTATGTTAACTTATTTTTATTCTTATTCGCTCATTTCCTGTACACACTAGTCATAGGAACCACTTTTTGAATTTCATTTCATTACTATCGCTATTCCATTACGAAGACATTCCATTTCCATCTAAATTTATTCCATTTAGTTTCACTATCGATTTATATTATCCTTCTCTTTCAAATGGCAAACACCCACCCCAATATAAACGTGTTTTCGTTTAGTTGAAAATAAAGGTGGAGTTGAGAAACTATACTGTATTTAAAATATATTGGTTTAAGAGTTCACTTTTAGTCTAGTAATTTTATGTAATTATAGTATATTTTTGCGATAGTTTTCTAGAAAGTTAATATATTTCACTCGACTTTTGATTAATCAATTGTGTTATTATATCGAGTCCCTCATCGAAGACAACAACTGCATATTCCCATAAAATAAAAATCAATATAAACGTAAGAAAACTTTATTTAAACAAAGTCAATAATTGAAGAGGGCAATAAAAGACAATAAAAGCTAACGTACTTAAAATAAAACATCAAAAATTTTAAGAACAAAGTAAAACAAAACTAATGTATTCGAAAAAAAAAAAAAAGAATAACAAATAAATGCTTTTCTATTCAAAAGCATTTTTACCACATGAAAAGGGAATACGCGATTTTTTTTTTTTGGTTTATGATATCATCTCACCTGGCGTGTAAATGGGCCGGCCCATTTGTTTTTTTTTTTATAAAATTTAACGTGTTTATTATCTATTTTCCAAATCACAATTTTTTTTAATAATATTTTTTGAGGTAAAAAGAAAATCCAAAACACAATCTCAAATAATTCCAAATGCATCTGAAATGAATTTCACTCCTTCTGCAACACATTGGCGCAAAACGATTATGAAAATAATTAAACAAAAACCCCATTGGTATCTCTCTCTCTCCAGTTTTGATTTCTTGCTTTGGTGAAGGAAGTTCGTATTGCGATTATTGATTACCGCCATTTTCTGCTTTTCATAAAGTTCTCTTGAAGTACTGATAGAAGTACTCTTTAATATAATTGCATCAAAGCTGTATTATTCCGCTTTAGATTTCTATAATCGTGAGCAGTTGTAATCGTTGTGGCTACCTATATTTTTAGACAGGTAGCATTGATTGTGTTCATAAAACTCCGCAGATTCCGTATATTGGTTGAGATTTTTGTTCACAATTTTCTGAAATTGCATGCCTGTATTTGAATTTTTGTATTGAGCTTCATTTCTCGGTTTTATCGATGGTGAACTATACTAGATGCAGCGGTCATGATCTAATTATACGCACATAATCACACACACGCACACACAATGCGCGCGTTCGTGAATCTATGATAGGTTGATTTTAGTTGATGTTGAACAGGGATAATTCTCTGTTGTTTGATTACTTACTGATTCCGTTATTCAGTTTTGGTGATTGCTTTATATAGAATTTGTGCTGCAGTGATATACTTGAATTAGTGATATTCTTTCAATTTTGAATTATTATGCAGGACAACCTCAGTTTCAGAAGCATATTACTGTTAGTAGATCGTCTCCGGATTCTGGACTGTATGCCAATGCAAGCATTAGGAAGGATGCGGTTAGTTATGCAGATCTTTGCTTTGTAATTATGTAAAACTTGGTGATTATATGATTTTTTTAAGATTTTAATATGTATGTTTTGACAATTTTTATGTTACCTAGCAGTCGTTGGAGGTCGGGCAGAGCTCCTTTGGCCGAGCCGCTGATAGGCCATTGGCGAATTTGCCGGCAGAAAATGTTTCCAAGGAACCTGAACCCAAGAGACGAACTCTGAGTGGCTTTGTCAGATTATTACGTCGTCAAGGGCTGCCTTCCCTATGGAGTGCACGTAAACAAAAAAAGAAGTTGTCGGACAGCTATCAGCTGAAGAATACCTCAAACAACATTGAGCCGAATCAAGAGCTATATGATGGCCAATCTAGCAGGAGAAGCCCAAAGCAGCAGCAAGAATGCAATGATGTCTATGAGGATCTGGAAGCATCATCCTTTGTAAGTGGACGTTATTCGTCAAGATGGAGTGCAAGCTCAATGCTCTCTAAATCCGAGATGGCACTCATTAAGCAGAATCTTGATTCCAAACGTCTTACCTATGATGAAACCATCAGTGAGAAGTTTCTGGAATCAGAAGATCTAGATGTCACCTCAGACATGCTAGACTCGAGAGACATATTGAAGAAATTTGGTGTAAAAAAGAAGTCCTCGGGAAATCCTGTGTATGATCAACAAGGCACTTCTAGCAGTTCTCTTGGTAGCCCTACAGCACTTTTGAACGGAAATGCAAAACCAAAGAGAGCAGATGGAGATGTAACGGGTAAAGACGACATCACTCATCATCCAAACAGAGATGATGCTCTGCTACTTGATCCTCATTATAGGCACAGAGCTCGCACCGTTCACAAAATGTCGGATGTTCAGTCAAAGGAGAAGAATAAGAAATGCACACTTCCAGCGCCAGTTCTTGCTTTAAAGCCTGGCCTAGTAAAGATGAAGAATGATCATGGTTCATCACCTTATCATTCACAAGATTACATGCCCAACTCTTCTAAAAGGGCAGGACAACCTAGTGCAGGAAGTGTCAAAGAATTGGCATGGAGGAAAACAAAATCATATTATGATGCAGAATTTTTGGATCCTGTTTCCGACGAAGCTAGAACAGAAGAAGCTAAAAGATTAGCTAAAAAAATCACAAGGCGATTGAGAGATGCTTGTGAAAAGAATGAGGATGCACAATATTCTGGGATCAAAGAATATGTAACAGATGAGAGTGTGTATGGTGCTACAGAAAGTGAAATTGACAAGGAGTTGGATATGTTAAAAGTGTCGTCCAGAAGCTCCTTTGTTGATGATAATGAATGGGGTAGTCATGCATCTTCTAGGTCTGTGAATAAGGAGGCAAAGAAGAGACTAGCAGAGAGGTGGAAGATAACTCCCAAATATCGAGATCTGGAAATACTTGGTAGCAGTAGCACACTGGGTGAAATGCTCTCCACACCTGATGGAGAAAGAAGGTCTAGAGAAACTGCTTCTGGGCATACTGACAGATCAAGCAAAAAACTGGGTAGTGATCATGGAAGTTCTATCAGTAGGGGTACTTCAAAGAATAAAACTGAAAGAACATCCAGATCGAGATCAGTTCCTCCAATAAGTGGGAGAATAAGTGGAAGAGGTACATGTCATGATATGCTGGATAATGAGAAACATCTGGTTCAAAGAAGCCACGATACAGATAAGGTCACTAAGCAGTGTCCAAGTCACAAAGATCATTTTTCAACTCAGGCTTCAAAATTTTATGGCAAGAAGCCTCTTCCCTGTCCGCCCATCTTTATTGGGGAGATAGACTCTTCATTAGAAGCTATGTTCGAGATCCAAATGGAAGCAAATGTTAAGGACTTACCTCGCCAAGAACTCACTTTTCAGATGGAAGATAAAGATGAGTGCAGTGGTGGTGATGTTTCTGAGACAGTGGCTGCTGAACATGGAATCTCAAGCCTGCTTTCTAAAACTTCTCTGTTGCATCCAAATGATTCTCCAGTGGATAATGAAAGCTCAAGCTCTACTGCTCATGATCAAAAGGACTCCTGTCTTCAGGTCTAGATCTTCACTTTTTTTCTTTGGGTGCTTGAATATCACATAAGATTATTGATTTGCCACTTTCCTTTGTTTCCTGTTAATTATTTAAAGTTTTTGAAGCCATGATCCCAGTTTAATGCTACTCAACCCTAAATTCTCTGGTTTTCTGTGATTGCAAAATTCTTCTGTGTCTGTAGTTCATTAGCCTAATTTATTTACTACTCTTTTTCATAATTACGGTTTATGTTCAAGAGCACATGCTAAAGATGTATGTTGTTGTCTTTTCTTGTTAATATCCTCTTCCTATAGGGTTTATGAATATAACTGTATTAATGATAGTAAATCTTGTTCCATATGTTGGGATGAGTCTAATCTTTTAAGAAATATGCAATATCTATCCATATCTATCAATTGCTATATGCTGCTTAGTGCTCTTGGAATGGTCTAAATATAGATACTTTAATTGGTCTAGAGGTGTGTAAAAATTGATGCCAATTTGCGGCTTCTATTTATGCTCGGGAGGCACTTATGAGATTGTTCTTTGCTTTTGATAGTTTCATTTTCTCCAATAATAAAGTGATAGGTGAAACTAGTTGTATAAGTGCCTCTAGTAAATTTATGCGAACTAATCGTAGATTATGAACTCGATTTGATTGTGTTGAATCTATATTATTCTTTAAAGGTCCTCAAGAAAAGGGCATATATATGTCATTTGAGTCATGCATGTAGCCTAACATGATGCATGATGAGTTCATAAGCTATTTACATATAGTATTGGTATGCGTACTACATAGGTGTAAAATATTTGTTGTTCCCAATAGGGGATGAATAATTCCAAAGGAATGAGGTTGACTACCATGCAACTTCATAGAGGGTTTAGTACATGAAGGGACGCATCCATAAACTTTAATAGTCATATATCGGTAGTGGGATACAATATGTGGAAGGAAGGATGATGAAACAAGAGCCATGATATGCGTCATGATATAACTACTCTTCATATCATATGAAGGTACAAATTCAGTTATACACGCCCTAATAGAACACCACTTAGTTGGAAATGCTTCACATGGAAGAAATGTTGTGCTCTCAAATGCAACATTGATACAATAGAAGAGGAAAGAGGAAATTTTCCAAAAGCTTTTGGGGGGATGGAGGGAGCCCCCTTTGTAAAGAGGGGCACATTTCCTTTTTGTCCTCTCCTATTATGGCCATTATTATACCTCTCTTACAATTATTTTTTAAATCTATCTCCTAGTTACCTATTATCCTAAAAGTTGTTTCGGTTTCTTTGCCTACGGTTTCTATATTTTTTGGTTTTTGCCAAAACAAGAAAACTTCGACATCTTTATCACTTCAACACCTAAAGTAGTGCCTGTTTGATCCTAAGTTGTTTAGACTGATTAAGTAAAGGGAAATAGAATGGAACAAGGAAATAAAATAACCTTAAAATTTCTCCCATCAAGATCTGCCCAGCGTAAAGCCAGATTATCCACTATAGTTTCTCTGTCATCCCTTCATCTACAATCTACTCTAATTACAAGACAACGAAGCGCAACTTAGTTGGTAAGTCGCTTCCCCTCCAACCTATAGATCGGGGTTCGAGTCACCACAAGGGGGGAAATGGGGAACCATTATAGATCCTCTTTAATAAGAAGCGAAAAAAACTACTCTATTTATAACAAAATAAGAATATAATTTCTTCCTAAAATAAGCTAATGAAATCATAACTACTAATTAATCAATCAATCAATCATATGATTTGATTGGTTTTCTTTCTCTTCTTTGGTATATATCCATCCAAAAGGAAATACTTATTGAAAAAATCTTATTCCATCAATGCCAGTCCTTAGGAAACAGCTTTGGTCATACTGTTGTAATTTGTAACGACCCTTTGAACTCAACCGTGATGTTCTTACTTAGCCCTCATGAAGTGGGAGGAGCCAGGGTTGATTTGGGATTCCAACAGTCATTGAAGTTTGCACTCGATTTTTATGGGGCAAATGTTTGATTTCAAATATATCGTCGTCTTTAGAATAGATGCAAACTCGTAAGTCTTCTCGATATCCATGCAAAACTGAAGCCAAACAATGTGCATCGGAGAGACTGGCTTGGCTAATATGAGATACAAATGTGTCCAAGCCAAGCTGTTTGTGCTCATAAAGGACTTATACGGGTTAGCTAGTGCATTTTCCCTATATCTCTGTCGGAGTTTAGAGTTTGTGTCCATGTTGTATTGGGAAAATGACCCAAGATCCATTGCATCTTTTGAAGGGTTGTGTCTCCACATCAACGGTAGATGGGATAAGCTGCTCAATCTGAGATATCCATGGCACAGGCTCGACACTGTTGGAAGACTGAAAGTCGACCTTGGACAGAAAAAAGGAACATATGACTGAGGCAGGGTAGTATGTGGGAAAAATACTCTAGTGGGTTGTAGTGGGTGAGACAATCGTGTCGGTGTCCCGTAGTAGTCGCTTGATCACGAAATAGTTGAGCCAGCATCTCTTCGATGCAATCTAAATTATTAAGGAGTATAATATATCCTAACAATAATCCTCCAATTGTAACTATTAAACAATCAATCAAGTGAGTTTATTATCTTCTTTGCCCCCTTGGTAGGAATGGATGAGGCACTGATGATAGACAAACAAATGAAAATTTGACCCGAACAGATGACCAAAGTTGAAATGTGTGAGGGTAGCATGTGGAGACACTACTCTAGTTAGTTGTGTTGGTGAGACCATGCGTCGGTATCCATGAGAGTCGCTTGAAGTAGTTGACCCAGCATCACTTTGATGCAATCTAACTCTGCCAACAGAATATAATCTATTATAACTACAATCCTCCAATTATAACTACGGATCAATTAGTTAATTGATTTTATGATCTTCTTTCCCTTCTTAGTACATCCAAAATAAATGTTTTTATTGCTATTATTAAAATATTCTTATTCTATCAATAACATGACCATATATTTCTTCTGCCCCTTGAAAGCTCATCGTTGAAGGTTAAAGTAGGTTTCAGCATAAAGAAACTTTTCTCTCGTGTTATTTCTACATAAGAAGTAATACACGTACTATTACATCGACTAATCCCATTATAACTTTTTGATGATGTGCCTACTCGTTATTAGATTATTAAAGGCACAATTTTCACAAAGACATAAAGAGGTCTCACACAGCCTAGGCACAAGGTGCTTAGGGTAACGCAAATGCACAAAAATGCTGAACACAATGTCATAGCAATATAACATATGTTGAACTTGTGTATTGAATTTGATATTTCTCCAAAATTGTTGGTACAATACAACTCCGTTTGGGTATATCTATGGTCTATGTAGCAAAAGGAAAAGTTCAGTACTATTAACACACAAGCTAGTATTTAAACTATGTATGCAGTTATACTAGATTATAAGAACATTGCTTCGAGTACAAACACTTTATATGTGCAGTTTAAAAGATGCTTATTGACACGTGGCATTGTGCCATTGACCTTTTTGTAGTCTAAAATCAGTTATTGCTAAACACGTGTAATAGGTATGTTGTCGCTAGCATGACATTGTACAATAAGTCAAGATTACTTGGCGGTTGTCTGACCTAAAAAGACCTAGGTGCCATACATGGACTTGTAGAACCCTCGCATCTCACTAATATTAAATCTTTGATGCCTTAAGTTACATTTTATGTTATACGAACAAAATTACTTGAATTGTAATTTGGTTCACAATTTCAGGATTCCAAAATTTAGTTTGAACAAAATAGGAAAAGGCAAACTATTATTGCCTAGACCTGCTTAGACGCCACCTATGTTGGAGGTGGCTAGCAAGGCCAACTAGCCCAAGGGCAGGCTAGCCATGCTCCATCCCAGTCTGATTTTGTACATTGATGTCCTATAGTACTCATTAGAAGTAAATGCACACAACTAAAATCTAACATGTAGTTTCCGACTAAGTACAGCTAAGCGCACCACGAGAACATTACTTTAACGATGAAAATTGGTGCTAATAAACAAAAATTTTGTTGCTAGTGGGACATTGCAGCAAGAACTTACATAAAGAGAGTTTCATTATTTTAGTAGGAAAACACTCAGAAGTGGTTAATAATTGTTTGATGATATTTTCTTTTGCTCTTTAGGGTGGTGGGGTTTGTTTGAAGCTGTATTATTGCTGTTCTTGCGAATTTATATACCTTTTTAAAGAATTTTGATTGTACGCATTCATGTATTGATAGTACGCACTCATATATTCATCTTGGGTTCAAAAAGTTTTGTGGTTGTTCATGGATTTTATGTATTAGTGCAGTGTTCTCAGTTATCACTTAAAAACCCATTCTCACAATAACTAAACCCTATATTTTTTCAATGCTGTTTCGGCGCTGTTTATTCCCTTGAGCTGCGTGTGGCTTTCATCTGCAACACAACAATACAAAGTCTGACAGTGAAACTTTAATTTTAACGTCACTGGCTGTCAATTTTGTGATGTATTTTATGCTATTTTGCCACATTCTTAAAGTGGAAATAGCTGTTAATGCTGAAATATTCAGTTATGATGCTACTACTTGTGGAAAAGATTGTCATTGACTGTATTATTGATTTATTTCTAGAAAAGCCACTAACTGTAATATTGCTACTTGTTTAAATATATGAAATGGTAAATGGTATGCCATCTTTGAGATTATTTTTGGTATTCATCAATATGTGCTGATGTATACACTCTAAAATGATAAATTGTTTGCTATTTTACCTGCCAATTTTACTTTGTTTCTACCATCTCCTTGTCATACATGAGAGCAGTGAGAATATATACTTTGCACTTGCTAATGGTTAGATGTAATTGTAGATGCCATAGGGCTTTTTGTCCATGTAAAGTTGTTATGTCTAATTAGGGATCTCTGATGCATTTTAGGATTAAAATTATTAGATATGTTGACAGGATGCTTATTCTTATATTGCTCTGTGAATGTTCTTTTCATGCAATTTGACTCCCTTTTGCTTGGTAATCTTTTAGGAAGTGTACGGAGAAATTTCTGAAGAAAGTGATCCTTCCATAAAGCATCTTGGAGCTGAGCCAGTTTCTTCGGATAAGTCCAAGGATGTTGATTATGCTAGTCCAATAATCTCAGTCTTCGAGACTCCTCTCATTGAGTATGCATCATCTAGTAAAGATAATTCTGATAGAGTCAGTGCTGAACTCAAAGGTATGAAATCTGTCACTCTGTGCTCATATTATTTACCTGGAAGAAATTCATTTTCCGTGGCGCAATGAAAGATAACGTTTTCTAGCCGTATAGAACTACAGTTGAGATCTTAACAGTGAATGGGATTAGTGTTAAATTTGTTCATTTCCTTGGCGCAATGAATATGTGTATACTGTAGCTTTTTTGAGAGAGAGCATAGAGATTGGCTAAGCTTATTTTAAAGAGCTTATAAGCTCTAACAACTTATAAGCTGTTTTAAGAGTTTATAAGATGCAATGACTTATAAGTTGTCACAGTGTTTGGATTATGAGCTTATAAGCTAGAAAGAGAATTGTGAGTTTAGAGAGACAAAATCACAGTTAGAGAGAAAAAATTGAAGAGAGATGAAATTGGAAGGGTATATATTAGATATACCAAACTACAATATAATAAAGTTATTTTGGTAAATTGATTGTACAGTTTAAGATTATGAAAAATAAGTTGGGGTTGAGCAATTTATCTTTTGGGGAGCTTAGAAGCTGTTGGGAGCTCATTTTCATCGCTTACAAGCTGTTTAAGAACTTATTTTGCCAAATACTTTGCAACAACTTATAAGCTATTTTGAGGAGCTTATAAGCTCAGCCAAACACCATCTAATGTTTACTCCATTCTATCGTCATTGATTTACCTAATAAATTGTTTATGGCACACCATTAATTGTGCTTTTTAATTTGTTGCAATGTAATACTTTATGGTACGCATGCTCATTCTTATAATATTTGTCTTTGATTTCCAATTTCCATCACAGATCTGCGACTGCAACTACAGCTCCTCAAGATGGAATCTAAATTTTATGATAATCATATTCCCTTCGATAAAGATACTATAAGTAGTGGAGGCTGGGAGGCCTCTTATACTCTTGATCTGCTAATCCTAGCAGGCCTTCACGACTTTGGCTTCGATTTGTTTAGGATAATGTGGCATTCCCCAGAGTGCCCTCTGGACATCCGGTTGTTCGACATCCTTGAGGAGACATACCGCAACGAGATGGCTGGTTCGAGACCAGAGAGGATGTTGCTATTTGACAGAATAAACTCGGCACTCTCAGTGATTTTCCTGAAGCACGTTGACGTATGCCCCTGGGAGATGTCAAAACTAAGGGGATCACTGCATCTAACGTGGCAGAAAGAACGAGCCAGGCGCACTATTGAGAAGCTGATCGCCGGCCTAGAATCTGCAAACGGGATGCAGGCAACCGAGAATATACTTGATAGGGAGATGCAGTGGTCAGATCCTATGGAAGAAGTCTTTTCAACGGGTAATGCGATTGGGGAGCTTTTGATAAATGACTTGATAAACGAGCTTCTATTCGACTAATTGATGATAGTTTAGTGCAGAATAAATTGATCTAGTTTAGTTTGTAAATTTTTGTACATGAAAATCATGATGTCTAGAGTTCTGTTTTGTATTTTTGAGTTAGTTGATAGACTAAAGTCTTGTTTAGGAACTAATCAAGAATTTATAGAGGAATATCATTGTGTTGTTTGAGGGCTTTATTAGATGCAAAGGTACTCTTATCTATCCTAACTGTTTTGCTTTTGTATATAAACGATTCATTTGGACCCTACTTTTTGCGATGAAAATAATGTATGTTTCTATATTTTGGTTTGTGAATTTAATTTATAATTGTCAATTGCGATTTAATGAGGTTCGAACCTTGAGTTTTCGGCCTCTATGGTCCAAGGGTTTAGGTTTTGGTCTTTTACTTTCTTCGATGTTATATTGTTAATTTCATCGAATTTACTTTTCACAATTGCCTATCATGCATGTGTAAAATTTTGACTTCTATTTTTATATCTTTGCAGCATTCGGGTTCATTTTACTAATAGTGAGGTCATCAAAAAATATACAGCATATGACAAACTATTGCAATTAGGAAAAAATTGAAACTTGCACTTTTTTTTTCTTTTTTTTTAATACTTTATATCAATTGCAGCATTATTTGCTTGCGACTTCTTAAAAGTTATTAATAGGTAATTGTCAATTTGGCTTTATATTGTGAATATTTTTGACAGCTGACCTTAGGATAAATACACATTTATTTCTTCTTGTGGTCCCTTCTTTTCCTTGATATTAAAATTAGATCATTGTGCTAGCAAAACAATTGTCTAATATCAACATAAAAGTACAATGATTCGATGAATTAATTACAAATAAACATAGATGACTTAATTGAAGAAAACATATACTCCGTAATATATAAGTGCATAGGATCTAAATATACATTAATCCTCTCTCTCTCTATATTTATATAAGAAAGTATATCAAAATAGCCATTTTTAAATAATAAAGATAAAAATCGGCTCGTTTCAATAGAAAAAGATACAAAAATAGCCGATTATTTCACGAATTTGCACCATTTCTCGAATATTGCCCTAGTCGTGAAATGGTTAAATAACACTCCATTTCACGACTTGTCACATGCTAGCAGCTAGATCGTGAAATGGTGAAATAATCATTTTTTTTTACTTTTTATACTGACGGGCCAATTTTTATTATTACTATTTTAAAATGATTATTTATATAGTTTGCTCCATTAGGTGTAGGTCGCCTGTAAATAACGAAAATTGGTATAAATAAATGAAGTAACAATCTCGCTCGATCGACAAATACAATTAATGGAAATACATGCAATGCATCATCGTCTAATTAATAAATCATTCCACATATATATATAATATTAGTCAAAGATAAAAAAGTATCATGTGTAGATTATAATCGAGCATCATCAACCCGGTTGGCTGCGGCGGCCGCCGGCGGCGGAGGAGGAAGAAATGACACTTTTTCAGATATAAAAATTTCGAAGCTATCAGTTCCGGGCGATGGCCCTTCCGGAGGAACTTCCCCTTTCGGCAGCTCTCCGACGACGTCGAGCGGCCGCGCATCTGCACGGCCGCCGCCGCCGTTTCCGAGAACCGCCGCCGCCACAAGCAAGGCAAACAACAAATATGATCTCAAACTCCCCATCTTCTTCCAAATCTTTTTTGTTATATCTTTTTAAGTTTTTTTTTTTTCTTCTAGTGAGATGGAGTTTATATATAGTTAAAAGGATAATTGACGTTTAAATAGACAAACTTTGACGTGATCACACATGATTTTAATTTTGAATACGATTTTTGAAATATGGGAATAATCACGAACTTTGATATTATTGAAATTTTATCATGTTTTCGATATTGGTCAAATTTAAACCTCAATTTTTGAAATTTTACCATGATTCTAATATTGGTTAAAATTAAATATTGAAATCATGGGGTTCAAGGATAGTTGGCGTTTAAATAGACAAACTTGACGTGTTTCTGATTTTGAATGCGATTTTTGCAATACGTGGATAATTATACGAATTCTGATATTATTGAAAATTTGCCTGATTCCGATATTGGTCAAAACTATGTTTGACTCATTCAAATTTTAGCATATATAATCCAATATTGGTCAAGGTAATCTATTCTATGTCCCATTATTTTATCCCATTACTGTATGTCCCATTATTTTTCGTATTCCACTATTAAATGTACTTATGTTTATGATATTTTCAAAATAAAAATAAAACATGCGACGATAGAATGAACATTATTTCACATTTGTTACTAATTTTTTTAAGGTTTAAAAAAATTATGTACCATATATTATGTATATGTCTATAAAATGGTCGAATCAGACCTAATAATTTCTATGTAGAAAATAATTCAATAGTAACTGATAAATAACGAATTATTGACAGATCATTTAGTAGTCAAAACGTTATATAAATTAAATAAAATTGCATGCATGCATGTCATCGTCTTTTCAAACAAATCATGAACCATTCTCAACAGAGAAAAATATAAAAAGCAAAAATAAATATTCCCATTTTTTTTGTTAGGTTTCCTTTAAAATGGACAAACATTACCCGCAAAATCTTGAAAACTCTAAGCTTATGATTAACAGTCTAACACGTACATAATTATTAATGGATATTAATAATATACCGAGATCTTCTACTATCAAATATTATTAATCCTCAAAAGTTACAAACTAACAAATAAAAAACATATATGTAAACTTCGACAAATCAAAGAGTACGTACTAACTTTTCCACCTAAATAATATTTCATCTCGTGTTTTATTTCTGTTTGTCACACATAGATAATAAAGAAAAACATCATTTTACTACTAATTAATCAATAAAACTTCTTGCAATTAAATTTTAAATTTATGCACCAGCTATGTTGCTATCAAGGCTCGTAATTTGTGAAGTTGGATTTGAAGATGAAATCGAAGGAGGCCATAGTTGAGCATTCTTAACCTTAGATATGCTTGAAAGAACATCTGCCGGCGACACGTTTCCGGTGACGGTCACCTTCTTCGCCAGAAAATCTATGTCGAAAGATTTTATACCTGCAAAAATTCCACACAATTAATTTTGTTACTATTTTATCCATAATATAAGACTTTAGTGAAATAGAATATAATGTATTTTTAACATAATTTAATTTAATTACTTATGTTTGGAACACTAAAATATCAATTATATAAATTGGAATTTTCTATTTTTTATAATATTTATTATAAAAATAAAAATTGTGATAAAATAGAATGAAAGTTGTTTCACATTTAATTATTACTAAGATTTAATGTTAAAAGTATATTATGTACGTTATTTCTGGAATAGTTTAACTCTAATAAATAATAACCAATTATCAACTATAAAAAAAATGAATGATTGACGCTAAAATAATTATAAATCCTAGTTGAATAAGAAAACCATAATTAATAATTCTACAATTAATATAAAACGTCAGAAATTAAAGTTGAAGATAAAAAATAAAATAAAAAATAATAACGTGACACTAGGAAAATGACCTTGTATAATATTGTGTCGTTTTAGCGGTACATATTGGACAAATCCATACGAAAAATTGAAATCTTAGTTTCAAAATATTAAAAGGTGTCATTATAAATTTATAATTACAATGTTCTTAAAAAATCATGTTAACAATATTTCTAGCACACATTGTGCTATGTGTTAACGGGTTATAGTAATCTATATATATATCTGGGACCCACCCTGGCAGGATGAGATCCTCTATCCCACAATTTTCGTGTATCACCGTGTGCCACTACGAATTTTAATACCTTTTGATAATGTTTATTATAAAATAAAATTTTATTATGTCACAATACAACATGTTTAACATTTATAGCAAAGAATTAATTTTTTTAAAAATTATATACTATAATTTTGGAATATTTTTATTATAAAATTACTTATTTTTGGTTGGTTATTCAGAAAATATGGTATATAATTTTTAAAAATTCTAATTTTTTTATAAATGTTAATCATGATGTATTATGACATAATAAAATTTTATTTTATAATAAATATTATTAAAAAATATTAAAATGCGTAGTGGCACACGGTAACACACGAAAGTTGTGGGATAGAGGATCTCATCCACACCCTGGCTAGTCCTAATATGGAGTAATATTTGTAGTTTACTCTTCTCAAATTTTTATGTGCATTTCGATCGAATTAATTAATCAAAACTTCATGAATAATTCCTCTAATTTCATTGAAAACTCTTCCCAAAATGTTGCAATCGTGCATGAATCACTACCGCTAACTAACTATGGAATCTTTCACAACTTGAAATAAATGTCACTACTATAATTCATGATGATGATGTTAACTATTGTGGGGGAATGGGAAATAAATGGTTGTTGGCAAATTTATTACTCTAAAGCCAAATTACCAATCAACCATTATATCTACATGTCGGAATGAATAAACGCCAAAACACATACACCCCAAATCATTCAAAACATTATTCATAATTAACAACAATAATTAATAAATAATAAAAAAAAAAAAGTGATAGGAATTAAACAAACCTTCCATCCTAGAGAGATGTTTCCTCAGTTTCTTCACACATCCTCTGCAGTGCAAAGACACTCTCAGCACTACAACAACCTGCGACACAAACAAACCATCTTTTCCCTTTTCTAAAAAAAATAAAAATAAAATCTTTTTTTTTCAATTTAATAAAATAATACAGGATTATTAGCCCGAACTTTCATCAGATTCTCGTTTCACATACCAGCTTTGAGATCCGCTAGTAAAATACTAAACTATTATTTGTTATTTTATCCATTTTTGCTACCTATATTAGGATTTTGGCTTAAACAAACAAACCTCCTACAACGTCATTTCAACAACACACAATAATGCACCGTCAAATTTTTAACCTTATGTCGTCATTACTTAAACCGAAATCCTGACGGGTAGCAAAATACGGAAAAAAAATATATATCAATAGTTTTAGAAGCAGATCTTGAAGTTGGTAAGCGAGACGAGAATGAATTTGATGAAAGTTTAATACTATTAGTAATTTATAACCCAATAAAACAAAATAAAATAAAAAATAAACCTCTTGTTGTGGTTGTGGAGAAGGAGACTCATCTTCTTCATGTGGAGTGATAATAATCTCCTCCTTATTTTCAGTGATTTCGTCATCACACAATTCCTCAACTTTCTCTCTCAACAAATACCTCGTGGAGCCGGGAGGAGAGAGAAAGTCGCCGGGATTGGTGCAGCTCCACCGCCTCTTCACGGCGGCGGCGGCGGCGTCGAGCTTCGAGAGAGAGGCGGCTTTGGCCGCGGGCGGCTCATTCTCACTGATGAGATCTCGTGAATTCTTCGTGTTTTTAGGGTGAGATTTTGGGTCGGGTTTAGGGGCTCTTTTCGAGTCCTTGATGATGGGGTTGTGGCGGTCGATGACTCTCCCGCCGCCGCCGCCGCCGAGGAGGAGGGCGGCGGCGGAGGGGGAGGCGGCGGAGCTCTGCTCCATGCTGAGGCATATCGCCGTCGCGGCTTGTGATGCACAGAATAATTCCACTCCTTTCATGTAGAGAGATAAGAGGGAGAGAGAGAGAGAGAAAGGGTTGGAAAAGGGCAAAAATATAAAAATATATAGAAGAAAGATATAAATAGTGAGGAATCTTTAACTGAGATCCTATACTTCAAGAATGAATGAAAAGAAGATCCTATATTTGAGACTAGTTATTGCATTGAGCATGTATTCAATGAAGAGATTATGTAAATGATAAAAGCACCAAATGGAAATTGCATGAGTTCCGATCGCAAGAAATTGAAAGTTCCAATATTTAATCGTCAAGACCCAAAAGCCGTGTTGTAATTGTATTTTGAGGTATAGTCCTTTTTCTAAAACCCTAAACTATCAGTTTTTTTTATCAAAAATATCATGAGCGTATTTTTAGCCTCCGGAATCCTTGAAAAATGAAGAAAAACGAGTGTCTTGACATGTATATTTGGCTTTCTCAGCGGGCCGGAAGATGAACTTGAGATATCTTTGGAGAAAATCATTTTCTCAGCGTGTATGCGTGGACTTATATGGAGCTGATCGAAAACTAAACGCATGGTATTTTTGACAAAAAACAATGATAAATTGGAGTTTCGAAAAATATTTATCAAAGTTCGATATATTTATTATAAGAAAAAACTAATAATTTGGGATTTAAGAAATTATTTGTTAAAGACTTAAAGTACATGATATTTTTGATAAAATTAATAATGAATTCTGAGTTTAAAATGATATTTACTCTAATTAATAATACTAATAAAATTGAGGGCTTGCCCGTTAAATTTGGATGATTGGAATAAGGTGATGAGATTGAATTTTGATGGGAGAAAAATAAAAATATTTGAAATGATTTGGATGAAGTGGAAATAGGAAAGAGAAGTGTACATCTTATCCTTTGATGAAACGGTCCCCTTATTATTCAAGATTTAATTTTCACTGAATTTAAAAGCTCAACAGTGAGGCGACATGCAACAGACTGACAAATGCAATTAGTGAAGGTCAAAAATATTGTACAATTGGTGAGATAAATAAAACAGACAAAACCAACGGCTCAAATAAAATCAGTAACACTCTGCTCAAATTCACCATTGCCAAATTCCAATTTTCTATATTTAATACCTTATTATTCAAATGTTATACTAGAATATTCTTTTTCATGCATTAAGCATATATATACAAATTATTCACTCCGTCCCGCCCAAGTTGTTACGTTTCCTTTTTAAGACACCTTTATCACCTACACAACATTAAATAATATATATTCCTATCATCATTTTACATTACTTTTCACCTCTCCTAAAACTCCGTGTCCAAAAGAAACGTAACAACTTCGGCGGGACGGAGGGAGTACTAACTGCTCTAAAACTAGTATGAATAAAGTCAGATATTTCTTTGCTAGGTAGTATTTGTGGAGCTTGCATATTTACATATATATCGAGAAATTATGGCAATCTATGTTAGGTGCTTTCAAAATATTGCCTTTCAGATTATTGTAATTATTATTATTACTTTGTTTATGTGAATGTGCAACATAAAATATGTCCATGTATGTACCATTAGAGAAAGTTTTTGGCATATACATGGTTCTAAATATCACAAAATTGGACACAATTCAGTAATGATTAACTTTTCGAGTTATTTTGGCGAAAGGATAAACCCGGATCGTTCCCGATCGGCGTCCGAGCCCTGATGGCCCGATAGTCGTGACGGCCCCGGCCAAACTTTGTGTTGGGCTGCCTTACGCTCATTTAGACCCGATAGAATTTTGGGCCGATACGACTGCGGTCTTGAATTCTCCATTTGGTATGTAAATTTGTATTTTCGAAAATTTATATTATGATTCTACGAGGTAGTCCGGAAAAACCTGTAGTTCGAGCAAACCTACACCCCCACGCAGTCCTTTCAATTTCACACAACTCCATTTAGTCAAATATAAAGAATCGATTGGTTTGATCGCTCATATAATCTAACCATATCGTGTAAATTCCGAATTAAAAATAAAGATGTCTTAATAATTTATTAGATTCGCCCTTATTTGTAAATGACATATATGTGGACGTAGTAGAATTAATTGACGGCGAAACACTATTCCATTGGTAAGATATTTTTATTATTTATAATTTGAGTTGATAATACGATAATTCGAGATTTCAAAATACCTAGTATGTGTGAGTCTGCGTGTGTAAATCTAAAATAAATTATAAATTTTAAAACACTTTTCTATGCACACACCATAGAATTCGTCACAATTTCTATACATACATATCAAAACCTTCATAGATATATTGCAACTTGCAGAAAAATAATTGACACTAAAGACTCTAACATGATTGAAGAAATATGATGTTCGAAGATAACTAGGATCCATCTTTGTCAATTGTTTGTTACAAAATCAAAAAATACTCCCTCCATCCGATCGTGCTTGTCCCATTTCTCTTTTTGGGTCGTCCCATTGAATTTGTCCCATTTTTATTTTGAACCAAAAATCAGCACACAAACACGTTATTTTTCCATCACAATTTAATTGTTTTTCTCTAGATTTAGCAAGAAATAATTTTGGTATCTTCCTTAACAATTTGGTTGACTTCATTTGAAGCCCAGTAACGGATTTCCACATAAATGGAATGGGCTTTTTATTTAAACTTTTTCCGAATTGTTTTACGGATGGATGATTTTTTATGTTTATTTTTTATTTTTGGGTTTTGGGGTTAGAACTTAGAAGATTTATTTCAGATGCATTTGGAAATTGTAAGATTGTGTTTTGGAATTATTTTTACCTCAAAGTAACTATTTTGGAAAATAAATAAGAACCCTTTTTTGACTATTCAGACTCAAGTAGATAAATGGGCCAGGCCCATTACATCATAAACCATACATTTTTCGTGAAAGTTACGTTCATTTTCCATTTATGTGGAAAAAAAAAAAATACTTCTTTGCCTTCCATTTTATCTTTATTTTAAAATAAGCTTCGAAATTATTTAGTCTTGTTTTAATAACTTCTTGATATTTTTAATGTTTTGTAATTTAAGTCCGTTTTTATTCTTCATTGACCTAGTTGAAGTAAATTATAAAACAGTAACATCATGACATATTACAAATCTAAATAATCTTCTTATACACACTACCCACAACACCACCAATATATTTTTATTCAATTTTTTATTTTTCTCATTTACATATATATTACCTACAACTATATTACTGCTAGTTGGGATATGGTCTGTTTCGTGATGCCGTTACATGAAATAAAACCCATGCCTCATTGTCTCATTTATACACAAACCAACAAAATCTACCAACTGCTTTTTCAAAAATAAAAAATCTATCAATTACAATCAGATTCCATCTCTAATTTGGATTTTCTTCGTGGGATTACCTTTCTTTTTTTCTTTTTTCTTTTTCCCTACCATGCATCATTTCAAAGTATGCAGATATATCACGCCTCATGAAAAATATATCTCAAAGCTAATCTCATATATCTGTGATAAATATCACATGTCAAATTCAACATTCAAATTTAAATACGAAAAATAAATTTAATGAATACCTCGACGTAAAGCGTGCTTAATTGGTAATATTTTTACAAAAAAATTATCGATCTATGGAGCGAAAAATAGGTTCTTTTCGGTCTAGTATCCGAATAGTAAAATAACAAGTTTATGAGCCCAGAATTATATATCCAAATAATTTTGTGTTACACTCATATCCTACTAACAAATTTATTATTTTGATAACATAGTAATTTATAATTACATTTTGTTACTAAAATTTCAAGCTTAAATATACTCCAATGATGGAATACCAACTCTGATACATTATGGAATACCAATTTATTATGGAAGGATTATATAGTATGTATCCTAATAGGGTATAATAATCATGAGTCATACTTGGCAATCGTAAAATCAAATTAAAACACAACAAAATTACAATCAAGCTAGGATACAGAACAAAAATATAAGGGTGAACAGTTCAAAATCGGGGCTATATGATTTCATTTCAAGCCACAAATATATTTATCCCAATCATAAAAAAATTAAAATAAAAAGAAAAAAAGAAAAGAAAAGGAAAAAACTCCTCACCCGACCCATTGACCACGAAAGATTCTCCGAAATTCCGCAAATAGTCCACAAGATTTCCGATGTGGCAAAACATGCATCCTCCCCGTGTATTGGTGTAGCCCTTGACCCTTCGCCGTAGCATTTATTTCATTCCTTGCTCGTGCCGACCTGTCTTTCCTTCTTATAATTAAATCGTAAATATACAAAATACTCTCATGCATTTTCTTTTCACACACTACCAACTCATTTAATGCGCTCTCTCCCTATCTCTCTCAACAAATATTTTTAGTGTATTGCTTGTGATTTCTAACTCTAATTTTTCTGCTATACTACTTTTTAAGAGCACATCACAATCTCCTCCGAGTCTCTTTCTAGTTGCATACAGAATAAACGATAGTATTGTCTTTGGTTAGTTTTTCTTTTCTTTATTTTTTGCCAACTCCAATTATTTCTTCATTTTCTTTTACTGATGTGTTATCATATGTTATCGTAGGTGAAATTCAATCGAAAGTTCATCATTTAAAGGAGAAAATGGAGGGAGCTCACTATACAATGTCGAAAAGGGCTTCATCTTTTGAAGGTATATAGCTTCCATGCATAATTATACGATTTTATTCAGTTTACAAAGCTTTTAATCTCAACGTATTAATTATGCATCCTTATTTTATTAAGCTATTATTGTGAACAATTTGATTAATTTGTTTTTCATCTTTGTTCTTTTTTCCGTACGTAGAAATGGTTTCTTTTTCATCTTGTTAATTTTTTAGTAATGCTGATGATTTTAAGAGAAACCCATAACCCTAACTTTGTGAATGATTAAAAAGAAAAAGAATAATAGAAATCAAATTAAATGCGATCAATGTGTTTTACCTATTAATTTTAGACGACATCATCTGTTCCATAATGATATTCCATCTCTTATTTCAACTGTGAGATTAATGCATGTGTCCATTAAAAAAACTGGCATTTTTTTAAGAAACATTATGTTATATATATATATTTATATTATATAAACGAAAAAAACATAAGAAAAACATAAGAAAACACAATATTTATAAACGAAACAACATAAGAAAATAACTTAATAAATTTCAACATAATCAACTCATGTTTTTTAGAAATTAATTACATATATACAACAACACACAGCATAAACATAAAACACACACACGAGTATAAATTAATGTATAATTCTGTGTGGGTGAAAAAGCGGGAAGATAATTCATATATATTTCTATATGTATTTCGTTCGGTTAAATTGAACTTTAATTTTTTGGCCACAAAAGTTGTGGAAATTAATCAAGTTCATCTTAGTTTTATAAGAATTAAAATGATATCAAAATATATCATTTTATCTATATATCTCTATATTGTCGAACTGAATTCAATTGATTCAAATTTCGATTTTGGTTCGAGTTTTTCTCTCCTATTTATGATCCCACAATTAGAATAGGAGTGAAGGGAAATACTATTATTTTGGAATCTAATTGGTGTGTTTCAAAAATTCTATAATTGTCTTCCCAATTATAGCATAAGAATCAATTTCAAACTAATTAAATTATATACTAATATTAAACTTTAAAATATTTTGGTGTACATAGGGTTTGTCAGAAATGAACTATTTTAGTCGTCAGTCATGAAGCATTTGTTGGTTTAAATTAGAGTTCAATTAAGCACAAATGGAAATTTTATTAAGTCATTTGTAGATTTCTAAATCCTAATGAACAAATGATTAACTCGATCAAAAGTTTTACAATAAATTAAAGAATTTAAGAATTAATTAATCATTAATGGTTAATTACAAAAAAAAAAAATAACTACCTATAATGGATTAGGGTTTACTTAAGGTATTTAGGGCCGGCCGTTGGTCCTCATCCAAGTATTTGTCTACGAAGATTTTTTTTGGAGTGTGCATTTAATGATATAATCCTCTCATTAATGAAATTCATCATTGCCCACACAAATACATTAATTAGCCAGCCACTTATGTATTCAGCATTTGAAGGTAAATAAGTTTACTATATATGCTCTTTTTAAAAAAAAAAAAACTAAACAATGCTGATTATATTGGGCGTTTGCCACGTTAATTATTGCGAGATAAGGTGAGACATATTTGACAATTATTACAATACTAGTATATCAATGTTATGTTAGATAATGTATTCGTATATCTGCAGTATATAATCCGTTGTTTGATAGATAAAACATGTTGTATTTATTCAACAAAATAGTAATTTCTCAAATACACCTATTTGTAATTGGTACAAGAAAAATTTAGTCCAACACTATGTTATCATTAGATTTTGTATTATGCATCCCACTTGAAAAGTGATATATATAGAATATCACACTATCTCACACACACACACACACACACACACACACACATATATATATATATATATATATATATATATATATATATACATTATAAATAACTAGTATACCACCCACCCATCCACCCACATGGAATATAATGTTATTTTAAGAAGTAGCTAGTGAACTTGTATTCTTGATGTCCAAATTTTAGATTAATATTTCAAGCAATCTATTTTTTCTACACTAACAAAATAAAGCTATCAAAATTTTTAACAACTAAATAACATCTTAAAAAGCCATCATACCACAATATGTAGAACTCCATCCTTTTTCAAATTACGACCAAAATCACTCCTAAAAACGTTAACATGCATTCTCGCACCAATTGTTTCTAATAATTATAATCTTACTTTTAACTTGATATTATATATGCACAACGAATTGCAATTCAATTGATAAGAATCGAGTAAGAATTTAGTTTCAGTTCAATCATGTCTTGTAATTATATTAAATTTTTGTGATAATTTATAAACAAGTAAAATAAATAACTCAAATTTTGTTTCTTCAAAACACTTTGTATTTCATATTATACCAACCCGTTCATTTTATAATAGTGAGCTTTCATCAAAGATAGCAGCCGCAGATTCTCGTACACTAAAGAAAGAAAGATACGAAGTGATAGATCAACAAACTTTGTCTACAAAGTAGGGGGCTTTTTGCAATTTTAAAAAATTAATTCGATTTAATTTTATTATCCGGTTTGATTTTATTAAAATTTAACTAATAGTTAATTAAATTTTGAAAAGGATAAATTAGTTAAATTCAAATAAAATCGAATCAATTAATAAAATTAAACCAAACCAGTTTTTTAAAATTGCGAAAATACCCCTACTTTGTAGACAAAGTTTGTTAATTTATCTTTTTCATTCATTAAAAATAAACCAAAACATTAGAAAACCTTATTGTAGAGCTCAATAAAAGACAAGAATTCACGGATTCAATATAAAACAATAAAATAAAACTGAAATGGAAGACAAATAACATTTTTTCCAGATAAAAAGGAAAATGAAAAAAAAAAAAAAAAAACACCCACGAAAATTGTTTGGTTTATGATATCATCTCGCCTGGCATGTGAAATGGGCCGGGGCCCATTTGATTATTTTAATGGGTTCTTATTTATTTTCCATACCGCATTTTTTATTCTTTTTATTTTTTTGATTTAAATAGAAAATCCAAAACACACTCTTTTTTTTTTGAGATATTTCGAAATGCATCTGCAATAAATTTCACTCCTTCTTCAACACATTGGCGCTAAACAATTCTGCAAAAAAAGTTAAATAAAAATCAATTCCCATTGGTAGCAAAGCGGTACCTCTCTCTCTCTCTCTCTGTCTCAAGTTTTGATTTTGTTGCTTTGGTGAAGGAATTCCGTAACTGCGATTATTGATTGCCGCCATTATCCTGCTTTTGATAAAGTTATGTTGAAGTACTGAAACAAGTACTCTTAATTGCGCTTCATCTCTGTATTAGTCATCTTTGGATTTCTCTAATTGTGAATGGTTGTAATCGTTGTGCTCTATCTACCTATATTTTGAGATTGGTAGCATTGATGGTGTTCATAAACTCCGCAGATTCCGTATATTGGATGAGATTTATCCACAATTTGCTGAAATTGCATGCCTGTATTTGAATTTTTATTTTGAGCTTCATTTCTCGGTTTTATCCATGGTGAACTATACTAGATGCATCGGATATGATCTAATTATACGCATTTAATCACACACACAAACACACAATGCACGCGTGTGTGAATCTATGATAGGTGCAGGTATACAGTAGGTGAAGCATTTAGTTGATGTTGAACGTGGAGAGCTCATTGTGTTTAATTACTTACTGATTCCATTATTTAATTTGTCAGTTTTGATGATTGCGTTATATACGATGTGTGCTGCAGTGATATATTTGAAGTAGTGATATAGTTTTGATTTTGAATTTTTTATGCAGGACATCCTCAGTTTCAGAAGCATATTACTGCTAGTAGATCGTCTCCGGATTCTGGCTTGTATGTCAATGCAGGCATTAGGAATGATGCGGTTAGTTCTGCAGATCTTTGCTTTTGTGGTTTATGTAAAACTTGCTGATTAGATGATATGAAAGATTTGATTTATGTATGTTTTGATAATTTTTATGTTATCTAGCAGTCGTTGGAGGTCGGGCAGAGCTCCTTTGGGCGAGCCACTGATAGGCCATTGTCGAATTTACCGGCAGAAAAGAATTCCAAAGAAACTAAACCCAAGAGACGAACTCTGAGTGGCTTTGCTAAATTATTACGTCGTGAAGGGCTGCCTTCCCTGTGGAGTGTACGTAAACAGAAAAAGAAGTTGTCGGACAGCTATCGGCCGAAGAATACCTCAAGTAACATCGAGCCAAATAGACAGCTGTATGACGGCCAATGGAGCAGGAGAAGCCCAAAGAAGCAGGAAGAACCCAAGGATATCTATGAGGATCTGGAAGCATCATCCTTTGTAAGTGGACGTTATTCGTCAAGATGGAGTGCAAGCTCAATGCTTTCTAAATCCGAGATGGCACTCATTCGGCAGAATGTTGATTCCAAACGTCTTTCCTATGATGAAATCATCGGTGAGAAGTTTTATGAATCAGATAATCTAGATGTCACATTAGACATGCTAGACTCGAGAGACACAATGATGAAGCTTGGTCGAAAAAAGAATTCCTATGGGAGTCCTTTGTATGATCAACGAGGCACTTCTAGCAGTTATCTTGGTAGCCCTTCAACACTTTTGAACCCTCCAAGTTCTGCAAAGTACCGAGATGATGGTCTGCTACTTGATCCTCACTGTCGGCAAAGAGCTCGCATTTCTCACAAAATGTCGGAAATTGAATCGAAGGAGAAGAGTAGGAAGAACACTCCCCCGACACCAATTATGGTTTTAAAGTCTGACCTAGGAAAGATGAAGAATGATCATGGTTCATCACCTTATCATTCACAAAATGACTTCCCAAGCTCTTCAAAAATGACAGGACAATCGAGTGCCGGAAGTTTCAAAGAATTGTCATGGATAAAAACAAAGTCGTATTATGATGCAGAATTTTTGGATCCTGTTTCCGAAGATGCTAGAACCGAAGAAGCTAAAAGAATAGCTCAAAAAATAACAAGGCGACTGAGAGATGCTTGTGAAAAGAATGAGCATGCACTATATCCTGGGATCAGAGAATATTTAAAAGATAGGAGTTTGTATGGTGCTAAAGAAAGAGCTATTGACAATAACGAAGGGTGTAGCCATTCATCTTCTAGGTCTGTCAATGAGGAGGCAAGGAGGAGACTACCAGAGAGGTGGAGGGTAACTCGCAAATATCGAGATCCGGAATTAGTTGGTAGCTGTAGCTCACTGGCTGAGATGTTCTCCACGCCTGATGGAGAAAGAAGGTCCAGAAACACTGCTTATGGGCATACTCACAGATCAAGCAAAAAAGTGGGTAGTGATAATGGAAGTTCTATCAGTAGGCGCGGCTCAAAGAATAAAACTGAAAGAACATCTAGATCGAGATCAGCTCCTCCAATAAGTGGGAGATCAAGTGGAAGAGGTACATGTCATAGTATGCTGGATAATGAGAAACATCTGGTTCAAAGAAGCCATGATACAGATAAGGTCACTAGGCAGTGTCCAAGTCACAAAGATCATTTTTCAACTCAGGCTTCAAAATTTTATGGCAAGAAGCGTCTTCCCTGTCTGCCCATCTTTATTGAGGATATAGACTCTGCATTAGAAGCTATGTTCGAGATCCAAATGGAAGCAAATGTTAAGGATTTACCTTGCCAACAGCTCACATTTCAGATGGAAGAAAAAGATGACTGCAGTGGTGGTGATGTTTCTGAGACAGTGGCTGCTGAACATGGTATCACAACCCTGCTTTCTGAAACTTCTCTGTTGCATCCAAACAATTCTCCAGCGGATAATGAAAGCTCAAGCTCTACAGCTCATGATCAAAAGGACTCCTATCTTCAGGTCTAGATCTTCACTTTTTTTCTTTAGGTGCTTGAATATCACATAAGATTATTGATTTGCCACTTCCTTTGTTTCTTGTTAATTATTTAAAGTTTTTGAAGCCATGTGATCCCCATTCAAAATAACTGCGCCATAAATTCTCTGGTCTTCCATAATTGCAAAATTCTGCTTTCTTTATGTCTAGCACATGCCAAAAATGTATAGTGTTGTTTGTTTCCCTTGTTAATATCCTCTTCCTATGAAGATTATGAGAATTACTGTTTTATTGATAGTAAATCTTGTTCCATATGTTGAGATGAGTGTAATCTTCTAAGAAGTATGCAATGTCTATCCATATCTATCATTTCTCCGTGCTGTTTAGTGCGCTTGGGATGGTCCAAATATAGATGCTTTAATTGGTCTAGATGCGTGTAAAAACTGATGCTTATTTGCTGCTCCATGCTCGGGAGGCCCTTATGAGATTGTTCTTTGGCTTTGGGACATTTAACTTTTTTTGCAAATAATAACACCTATAATTGATGGTTTATTTTTCTCCAAAAATAAACTGATAGATGAAACTAGTTTCTAAGTTTGATCTTCTAGTAAATTTATGCCAACTAATCGCAGATTATGAACTCGAGTTGCTTGAATTGAATCTATATTATTCTTCAGAGATTCTAAAGAAAAGGGCATATATATGTGAACTTGAGTCATGCATGTAGCCTAACAGGATGCATGACGAATTCATAAGCTATTTACACATAGCATTGATATGCTTACTAGCTAGGTGTGAAAAATGCTTTGTTGGAAATTCTTCACATGGAGGAAATGTTGTACTCCCAAATGCAACACTGATACAATAGAAGAGGAACGAAAGCTTTTGGGGGGATGGAGGTTGCCCCCTTCCTACCACTTGAAGAGAGGCGCATTTCCTTTTGCGTCTCTCCTAGTATGTCCATTATTATACATCTTTTACAACCATTTCTTTATCTATCTCATAGTTCCGGCTTCTTCACCTTCATTTTCTATATTTTTTGGTTTCTACCAAAACAAGGAACTTTGACATCTTTATCACTTCAATATCAAAAGTAGTGCGTGTTTGATTACGTAAAGGGAAGTAGAATGACTTTTTGGGACATCTTGATTTTTTATAGTGGACTAACTTGAACAAGGAAATCAAATAACCTTAAAATTTCTCCCACCAAATCAAAAGGTCTGCCTTGCGTAAAGCCAGATTATCCACAATAGTTTCTCCATCACCTCTTCATCTACAATCTACTCGATTTATAACAAAATAAGAATAATTCATTCTTAACATAAGCTAATCTAATCATAACTACAAATTAATCAATCAATCATATGATTTGATTGGTTTCTTTCTCTTCTTTGGCATATATCCATCCTAAAGGAAATACTTATTAAAAACATCTTATCCCATCAATGCCATTCCTGAAAAGATAGCTTTTCCCATAACCTTGTAATTTCGTAATGACTCTTCGAAGTCAACCGTGATCTTGTACTTAACCCTTATGAAGAGACTGGGAAACGGGAAATGTTCAAGCTCAATTTTACGGGGCAAATGTTCGATCTCAAATATATCCTCAACATCTTTAGAATGGATGCAACTTGGAAGCCCCTCTTGGTATCCATGCAAAAGTGAACCCAAACAATGTGCGTCGGAGTGACTATGAGCTTGGGTAATGTGAGGTTTGCAAAGGACTAATACCGTAGTACGGGTTAGCTAGTGCATTTTCCCTATATCGTTGTAGGAATATAGAGTTTGTGTCTATGTTGTATTGGGAAAATTTGCCCCCTTTGGTAGTATGAATGGGTGAGGCACTAATGATAGACAAACAAATGACTTAAGTTGAACTGTGTGAGGGTAGCATGTAGAGACACTACTCTAGTTGGTTGTGTTGGTGAGACCACATGTCGATGTCACAAGAGTCGCTTGAAGTAGTTGACCCACCATCTCTTTGGTGCAACTAACTCATCTAACAGAAAATTATTGTCTATTATAACTACAATCCTCCAAATATAACTATGAACCAATTGATTTTATGATCTTATTTCCCTTCTTAGGACATCCAAAAGTAATTATTTTTATTGCTATCATAAGAAGATTCTTATTCTATCAATAGCATGACCATATGTTTCCTCTGTCCCTTGAAAGCTCATTTTTTAATGGTTAAACTGGGTATCAGCATTAAGAAACTTTTTCTTCCGTGTTATTTCCATATATGAAATAATACACGTACTATTTCATCGACTATCCCGTTATAACTTTTTGATTATGATACTACTAGTTAGTTTATTAAACGCACAAGTTTCACAAAGGCATAAAGTGGTCTCACACCGCCTAGGCACAAGTTTCACAAAGACATAATAAAGTGGTCTTGCACAGCCTAGGCACAGGTATTGAATGCACAAAACCGCTGAACACAAAGCCAAAGCAATATATACATATATGGAACTCACGTGTTGAATTTGACATAAAAGAGTACACAAGATAAGAAATTTCTCCAAAATTGTCTATTTCCTTTTGGATATGTTTTATCGTCTATGAGCGAAAGGAGATGTTCATTACTGATAACACACAAGCTATGTATGACGATTATTTGGAACTTTTTGTATATAAGTTTATACATTTAGTACTAGATTTATAAGATCATTTGCTTCAAGTACAAATACATTATATGCGCCTTTTAAAATATACTTATTGACACGTGGCGGTGTGCCATTGACCTAATTGTAGTCTAAAATCAGTTATTGCTTAACACTTGTAATAGATATGTTGTGGCTAGCATGACATTGCACAATAATTCAAGATTGCTAGGCAGTTGCCTAACCTAGACAAGACCTAGGAGTCATACGTAGATTTGCGGAACCCTCACACTTCACTAGTACTAATTTTTGAAGTGACTTTTCGTATTATACTGAACAAAATTACTTGAATTTTAATTTGGTCAAAACAATTTTAGGAGGCCAAAATTTAGCTTGAAGAAAAATAGGAAAAGGCGAACTATTATTGCCTAGACCGCTTAGATGCCACCTATTTTGGAGGTGTCTAGCAAAGGCAATTAGCCCAAGGGCGTAGCAGCCATTCTCCATTCGACACTGATTTTCGCACATTGATCATTAGAAGTAAATGAACACAACTAAAAGCTAACACGTGTAGTTTCCAAATAAGTTCAGCTAAGCGCACCACTATGGTTCTAACGACCAAAATTGGTGCTACAAACAAAAATTTTGTTGCTAGTGGGACTTTACCGCAAGAACTTACACAGAAATTTGCAATATTTTAGTAAGCAAAAACTCAGAAATGGTTAATTCTTAGATGATCTGTTCTTCTCTTTAGGAGGGTGGGGTTTGTCCGAAGCTGTATTTTTGTTGTTTTTGTGAATTTATTTACCTTTTAAAAGAATTTTCATTGTACGCTTTCATACATTCATCTTGGGTTCATGAATTTTATGTGTTGCTCATATTTTATGTTTCAGTTCTCACGTGAAAATCCTATTCTCACAATAACCAAAGCCTATATATATATATATATATATATAGTGGTGACTAAATTAGCAATATTTAGGTTAGGAACAAGAAACTCATAAGTAGCTAATATTTTGTTGACGCGGTTTTCTATTTATTCCCTTGGAGGTGGGGTGCGTGTGGCTTTCATCTGCATTACAACAATACAAAATCTGACAGTGATTACATTTATGATCATGGTTGTCAATTTTGTGATGTATTTATGCTGTTTTGCCACATTTTTAAAGTGGAAATAGCTGTTAATGCTGAAATGTTCAGTTACGATGCTACTTTTTGTGGGAAAGATTGTCATTGACTGTATTGTTTATTTATTTCGAGAAAAGCCTAACTGTAATATTGCTATTTTTGCAAATTTATGAAGTGGTAAATGGTATGCAATCTTTAAGATTATTTTTTATATTCATCAATATTTGCTCATGTATACACTCTAAAAATGATAAATTGTTTGGTATTTTACCTGCCGATATTGATGGAAGTGTAACTCAGTTCGGTCATGTCTACCATCTTTTCTATTATATGGGACTGAGAGCAGTGAGAATATATACTTTGCACTTGCTAATGGTTCGTTGTAATTATAGACGCCATAGGGCTTTGGTCCATGTAAAGTTGTTATGTCTAATTAGGGATCTGCAATATATTTTAGGTTTAAACTTATTAGATATACATTAATTTGAAGGACAGCTCTCACTCCTTGCAAATTCTCAGAAGCTTGAACAATGATTTTTTCTTCCCAGTGATATTCATTACCGGATTACCAATTACATGAGAGGAGTTGCTAACTGTGTAAAGATGGCTTTGATTGTATGCTGACTGTCAATGTTGTGAAAGGCACTAGGCATCAGCTAGGAGCCACAGTAAGGCCCAGCGCCTTTGCGCCTAGGTGCGGTTAGAAGCCTAGTTGGGTTACTGATGCAGCCAATGATCACTTAGCACCTAGGCGGTTCTCGGGCGAATTTTTTGACCCCGCTGACTGTGCTGACCTGATTATGGATACTTAATTCATAACATTGCTGTATCCGTTTCGTATTCTATATCATTGTTCTTGCATTTCTTAGCAAACGGTTCTTATCAATTTTTGACGTGATGCGACTGTTTTTTATTTGATACATGTTGACAGGAAGCTTATTCTTAAGTATTGCTCTGTTCATGCAATTTAACTCCTTTTTGTTTGGTGATGTTTTAGGAAGTGCACCAAGAAGTTTTTGAAGAAAGTGATTCTTCCATAAATCATCTTGGAGCTGGGCCGGTTTCTCCGCATAGCTCCAAGGATGTCGATTATTCTAGTCCAGTCTCAGTCCCCAAGACTCCTTTCGTTGAGGATGCATCATCTAGTTCACAAAATTCTCAGAGAGTCGGTGCTGAACTAAGCGGTATGAAATTGCTATTTTCTGCTTATATTATTTACCTGGAAGAAATTCATTTTCCGTGCACCCATGCAAGTTGCAATAGGTAGTCAAATGGTGAAAGATAACGTTTTCTAGCCAACTATGGTTGAGATCATAACAGTGAACCTTGATGTTGAATTCGTTCGTTTCCTCGGATTGAAAATGTATATGTTGTTTTTTGAGAGAGAACATAGACATAAAGGTTTACTCCATTATATCATCACTGTTTTAGCTAAGAAATTGTTTTGGTAACACTATTAATTTTGACATTAATTGTGCTTTTAATTTGTTGCAATTTGTTATGGTATGTGTTCCCATTCTTATAGTATATTTCCTTTTCCTCTTTATTTGTCGTGACTCGCCATCGTTAGATGATCCCTTGATTTCCTTTTTTCCATCACAGATCTGCGAATGCAGCTACATCTCCTCAAGATGGAATCCGATGCTTATGATAGTAGATCCACTCATATTCCCTTCGAGAAAGACGCTGGAGGCTGGGAGGCCTCTTATACTCTTGATCTGCTAAACCTAGCAGGCCTCGACAACTTTGGCTTCGATTTGTTTATGATAATGTGGCATTCCCCAGAGTGCCCTCTGGACATCCGGTTGTTCGACATCCTTGAGGAGAAGTACCACAACGAGATGGCTGGGACGAGAGCAGATAGGATGTTGCTATTTGACAGAATAAACTCAGCAATCTCAGTGATATTCCTGAAGCACGTTGACGTATGCCCCTGGGCGATGTCAAAGTTAAGTGGATCACTGAATCTAACGTGGCAGAAAGAACGAGCTAGGCGCACTATCGAGCAGCTGATCATCGGCCAAGAGTCTGCAAACGAGATGCAGGCAACCGAGAGAATACTTGATAGGGAGATGCAGTGGTCTGATCCTATGGAAGAAGTCTCCTCAACGGGTAATGCGATTGGGGAGCTTTTGATAAATGACTTGATAAACGAGCTTCTATTCGACTAATTGGTGATAGTTTAGTGCAGAATAAATTGATCTAGTTTAGTTTGTAAATTTTTGTACATGAAAATCTTGATGGCTAGAGTTCTTTTTTGTATTTTTGAGCTAGTTGATGACTATAAGTCTTGTGCGTTTCATTAGAGGTAATCATCTCTCCTGATTGTTTTGCTATTGTATATAAATAAGGTTATATTGCATGTAAATATATAAACTTTTACCAAATTTTGGTTTTTAACCAAATCGTACATGAACTTTATAAAAGTTTGGAATTTAGCCCACTCCAAAGTTTGTTGGAACAATAACTTGATTTTTCGGAGTTTTATTGGCGATTTGAAGCTATTGTTAGAAAGCTCTCAACGATAACTTTATAGTGGTACATGACACAGAAATGACTTTTAAGTTGTTTTCCGATTATTTTCGGTGGTTGAAACCTAACAACATGAGTATTAACAGAAATGCATCATTGAGAGCTTTCCAATAGTAGTTTCGGATTGTTAATCGAACTCCGAATAATCAAATTATTACTCAAGAAACTTTAGACTTGTGCCAAATTTCAAATTAAAGTTCATTTATTTTTTGGCCAAAATAATTTTGGTTAAAAATCGAGAGAGAGCAATATAAGGTTAAGCTAACATAAATTTAAGTGAGGATTGCAAAAGAATTATAACCTATATAATCACTGTATTGAAGTCATTTACACCACATAAACGCGCAGGAGAAACAGGGTCGGATTCAAAATTCCAGTAGATATTACAAGAAACATCAAAATTTCAAAACAATGGGAACACTACCAACTGTGACATGTTGCTAAATATGAAGTTGCTCAGTGGAAATTCGATCAAGATATCGACGCAATGTGGTTTCGTTCTATACATACTCTTCTCTTCTCACTTGTTTCCCTTCCCTTCATCCTCGTTCAAGATGCGGTTTCTAAAATCGTCAACCATTCGGGGCAATCCATCTCGTAATGAAACCTTGGGCTCCCAGTTGAGGAGATCCTTTGCCTTGGTTATATCTGGCTTCCTCTTGTGAGGATCGTCAGCAGTGTTCGGTCTGAACTCGATCGAGGCACTAGGATCGATGGTTTCTTTCACAACCTATTATTTCAGGAAGAAAATAACTCAACTACGTTGAAATCGAACAGAAACTGAAAAGAAATGGCATCTATAGAGAAATGCAGGATATGACAAACCTCAGCAAGCTCCAGCATGGTAAACTCTCCCGGATTACCCAAATTGAACGGCCCAACGTGCTCACCTTCCATCAAAGCCACCAATCCATCGACCTGACATCCACATAATGGAGACATATATCATATCAGGCTACCATTAAACATAGAATCCGATTTTTAAAGCACATAGATTGAGCTGACAAATGGTTTACTTCATCTTCTTTATCTTCCTTGCCTTAGCATGTGAACCATCTTGATTATATAGTTCAAGAACAAGATTAAACAGATAAGGCGTTTTTCATAGAACAATATGCTTATTAATGGGGAAAAGCATATCTTGAGATCTCTAGCTTTGAAATATTAAAGAACCTATTTCAACCTTTGATATTTTGTAACAACCACTAGATTTTACCAGATAAAGCCGAATTAATCTAATCTAATGTGCTGCATAACTTGAAAAACTATTGACAAGCTGGCATCTTGCAACCACTAATTTTTCCAATTTAGGCTGAACCAGTCTAATCTAATGTGCTGCATAACTTGAAACAATTGAGTAGCTATATCAATATCCTGCAAGACCAATCAGTTAAGGTGGTAAAAAATACAGAGGTTATCACATACCAAGTCTGACACATATTGGAAGCTTCGTGTTTGTTTCCCATCCCCATAGACTGTCATTGGTTGTTTCCGTATAGCCTGCATACGACAGCTATGGCCATAAGTATCTGCATTCAATGTTAACAGTATAAAACATATTTTCCTCTCCAAACTACCATTCTTAGATTTTTACTCTATCCCAGTCACCCAGAACTGTGTTTCTCCAGACAAACCTGTGAAACGAAGTTGCTGACGACACGCCCATCATCCAGACACATCCGAGGCCCATATGTATTAAAAATACGTGCAATGCGCACCTGTAAACAACAAAAAGATTAAGAGACGAATTTTATGAGGCCAAATCTGGAAATTTCAAATCTTTACTAAGGGCATATCTAGAACACATATCAAAGAAAAAAAGACTAGAGGAACAGAATGCCCTTCAGGCTTTATTTTATTTCTTAATCTCTAAATTTTCTTCATACTTGCTTTTACCACTAGATTTATCTTTAGTTGCTATGAGATTTACAACATAACTCCAACTCTATTCACCTAACAAAAATAATGATGAGGAATATGGAACAACAGCATTCACAAAATGCAACATAATAGAGTCGCCAAATTAAACATATACGAAGCCCAATGTTCAGAATTCAGAATCCTATCATGCATATTACCTCAACACCAGCACCTCTGTGATAGTCCATAGTTAAGGTTTCGGCTGTCCGTTTCCCTTCGTCGTAGCAACTCCTCACACCTGATTAACACTCAAATCAGAACAATGCAACCAAATAACCACAATTGATGACGAACAAGAATTGTCACTAACCAATTGGGTTCACATGCCCCCAATATGTCTCCTTCTGTGGATGCTCAAGAGGATCGCCATAAACCTCACTTGTGCTCGTGAGAAGAAACCTCGCACCTATCCTCTTTGCAAGACCCAACATATTAAGTGTTCCCATCACATTTGTCTTGTAATCACATGTCAAGGATTCTCAACCAATTCCAAACACAATCAAAATCCAGGGAAAACACATAATTCAATCAAACAAATTGAACAACCAAATGCACATAAAATTTTGCAGTAATCACTGATCTAAGCAGCCATTGAACTCAAAGATCTAAACTTTACTATCCGCAGACCATAATCAAAGGATATGATAGCCTTCTCTACCAATTCCAAACACAATCAAATCCAGGAAAAACACATCATCTAATTCAATCAAACAAAAACATAGCAAAGGCCAACTCATAAATTCAAACCAAATTCACCAACCAAATGCATGGTTATACAGAAATGCACATAAAATTTCGCAGTAATCACTGATCTAAGCAGCAATTAAACTCAAAGATCCAAAATTTAGCATCCCTAAATCACAAATCAAAGGATATGATAGTCTTGACAGGATTGTACTTATAATGCACGGGCGAAGCAGGGCACGCCAAATGGTAGATCTGATCCACCTCCAGCAAAATCGGCTCGACAACATCATGCCTAATCAGCTCAAACCTGGGATTCCCAAACAAATGCACCACATTCTCCTTCCTACCAGTGAAAAAATTATCGATGACAATCACATCATCACCTCTGGCGACGAGCTTATCCACCAAATGGCTCCCGACGAAGCCTGCGCCGCCGGTGACGACAATCCTCTTCCTCTTGCTCCCAATCCCTACGGGCACCCTCCCCACACCATTGGCGAACTTGTTATAATTACCAGCGGAGGCGTGATTGGCATAATTAGCGGAGGAATCGACGCGATCGCGGTATCCGACGACGGAATCGCGCTCCCCAGCTGAAATCCTGGGATCGGGCGGGGAGAGGGCGGAGATGGAGGGGTGGAAGATGAAGAAGGTGGAGCCGATGAGGATGCCGACGAGGATGAAGAGGAGGCGCTGCTCCTTGAGGATGTAGTTGAGGGATCTGGGGAGGGATCGCGGGTGCTTGAGGGATTTGGGGGAGTAAGGAGGGGTTTGGGAGAAGGGCATCTCCTCGTCTTTGCGGGCGCTCGTGGATTGCTTGTGCAATTGCTTCATTGCTGCTGAGAATTGGGGGAAATTGGGGGAATTGCAGAGCAATTGGGGTCAAATTGAGATTAGATTGAGATGGTTGAAGTGGAGAAGAAGGAATTGGGGCGGGTGGTGAGGTGGGAGCATCTCATCTCATGTGATTGTTGTTGGAATTTGGAGATTTGAAGATGAAGATTCAAGTGTTGTTGTTATAGTGATTCAGATTTGTATGCGACTGTTTGTTTGTTTGTTTGTTTGAGAGAGAAAGAGAAATCTCATGATTTGACGGTTACAAGAAATGGGCTGATTTGTTTCTTTCCCATTTGGGCCGACCCGTTTATGAATACGGGTTCGGATCTTTGATCTAAACCGGATTCGAATACTTCCTTCGTCCCATTAAAGATGGTCCCAATTTTTTGGGCACGAAGATTAAGGAAAGACTTTTGTAAGGTATAAAATGTTGAGGGCCACCTACTACTTTTTGAGTTTTATGTGTTAAACTTTTGTTTTTTTTGGAAAGAGATCATTTTTAATGGGACAAATCAAAAATGAAATATGACCATCTTTAATGGGACGGAGGGAGTATGATTTTTCCCTCAATTGATTGAGCCAGGTTGTATACTTGTATAATTTGTATTGCTAATTTAAGTGTGATATTATCTATGTCGAACTCATTTCAAATTTTCACAAGTTTATTTGCTTACATATATTAGTAAGTTGGATAGTAGGCTAAGGCTTATTAACAGTTAACATGTTCATCTTTTATCTGGCCTAAATATCATCTTCGATCCTGATATTTTATGATCCGAGGCAAAATAAGAGATTAAGGTCTTTATATACCTATAAAGAACCATTATATGTGTTAAATATAGGGAAAATTGACAAACAAATAACGAAACTATACCCCAAAATGCAATTACAATGCGATTTTTGGATCTTAACGATTAAATGCTTGTGCTTGGACTTTCAATTTTTTGCAATTGGAGCTCAAATCATTTTTCCGGCAGACGGGAATCTGAATCAATACTAATTTTTCTATGTGAACTTAAAAAAATCTGTGTCAAACGACGTCATTTCTCACAAAAGAATTGGTGACGAGTCAAATTTTCGCCCGTCGAAAAAATTGTGTGAGCCTCAATTGCAAAAAAAATAATAATTCAAAGTTCAGATATTTAATTGTCAAAATTCAAAAGTCATATTGTAATCACACTTTGGGGTATAATTCGTGAATTAATTGATAGTGCTTCCCTTAAATATATTATATATTTGTTATTAAAAATTGGATTATGTAGGCCTTTTTTAAGCATTGAGCCTAAAAAATTAAAAAGTAATGTATAAAATGATCTATCAGTTTTTCTGCATATGATAAGTGATGGAGATATAGAAAAATGTACTTGTTATTTAATTTTATTTAATTATTTTATTTACTTTATGTCCAAGTAATTGGTACTTATAAATAGGAGTTATCTTTATATATTTTGGGAGTTGGGTTTTGATTAATGAAAATTTAGGATTTATTTTCCTTCTTCTGTGTTCTTTCGGTATTCATATAGAATCAATGAACTTTTACTTTATCTGCGTTTGTTTTCGATATTTTTTGAATCAACGAAGATATTCGTCTATTATTACTTCACGCTTCTCCCTGCATCTATAGGTAATTGCATCATGGCCTACTCTCATGATCGGTTCTGGACATCCTCAATTGAGATTGATTATGTTTTCAACGAATTAGGAATAGAGATCCAAGTAATTATTGCTAGTTGTTGTGGATGTAACTAACTAGGGGAGTGTACTTTATTTTAACTAATCAACATATTTATTTCTCAAATTGAGTTTTAATTTGCCCCAATTGATTTATCTGGTACGTTATAATTTTATAGCGAAAGATAGTAGATGACATATATACGTGAGATCTAATTTTTCTACTTATGTCACCTTCTATGGTAGTATGAGATAATAATAATAATTATAATAATAATAATAATACTAATTATTATTATTATTATTATTATTATTATTATTATTATTATTATTATTATTACTCCATATTATTTTTTTTGTTGTTATTGAAATGAAACTAATGATTAAGATTTAAAAAATATTCAGAAAAATGATCAAGTAGTATCGCCAGCGACCGTTAGGCAATCTAATCGGATCGTAAAAATAGGGGAAACTATTTTAAATCGGATTAGGTGTGACGTGACATCGATCATATAAAAATGATTAATGGAAAGTGATATATGTATGTCTACATATACAAACGTTTCTTTTAGGTGAGTTTAAATACAAACGTCATATTCAAAATCAAGGATATTGTCACATTGATGTATTTATGTTAACGTCTACACGGGAGATATGATAAGTATAATACATTACTACCTCACCCATTATTGTCGCACATTTAATAAGTGTTAATGATTAAAAAGAAAATGTTATAAGCAAGAAATTGTACAATTCTTCTACCTTCATAAAAGCAGGTGTATTAATTATAGTTTATGGACTAACATTGGGTCGAGTTGCAAAATTAGTTCGACCTTTAAGTGCAAATTGCAAATAAGATTCGAATTGTCCTCTTAAACGTCAAATCGATGTCTCGTGTCAATGCTCAGAGTGGAAAGTAAATTTCCACATAATTTACAAAATAAATCACAATATCCATGTCAGATTCGGGTCTTCCATATCAGAGTTTGAGGTATGAAGATGTAGGTTCGGTTTGTATTTGCAATTCGCAATCAAAGGACAGTGTATTTTTGTAAATTTTGCAAAGGTCCAACTATTTTTGCAACCGTTTGATAAATCATAGCATAAACTATAGTTAACCATGAATCCACATTTTTTTTTAAGACAAAGAACCTTATTCAATTCATAGCAGCATCTTCAGTTACAATATCCCGTAACAACGCAGAAAACTATCAAACCAAACCATCTCAGTCTCATAATTCGTAAATTTCTGAGCTAAAGCATGAGCTGCTCTATTAGCAGATCTATACATATGATGAACACCCTCCAATATACTCTCTCTCACTTTCGTAAATATGTCACCATGAATCCACATTTTAATTAGTGGTAACTGCTGTCTATCATATATAAGCAAATTTCTTGAATCAACAAGTTTATTATTTATTATGCTGTTTTTTTTAATTGTAATGATCGAATGAGGCTTAGCCCTAAGCCTAAATGGGCTAATCCTGGGCCCAAGGTAGTAATGTATGGTTGGTCCCATTAAGAAAGGGGACTTTATTATCTCCAAAAAATTATTAATACTTCACTTTATCTTTATGTATCATTCATTTTCTTTTAGGTATGTTTGGGCTATAAAAATATTAGTATTTGCTTTATTTTATTTGTATGGGCCCAAAATATATAAGGAACGACCTAGGATCGAATCTATATTAATTACTGAACATTCAATTATCAGAATCTCAACGAATAGAACTTTAAGATTTTTTTTCTCTCTAAAAAACAAAAGGACTTTAAGATTTCTTATTAAATTTAATCAAATCACATATTAAAAAGGTATGTATTGATTGATCATTTTGGGACGAATATTCTAACTCGGATACTGCAAAAACTTGTGCACGTCCACTCTAATTAAATTCAATTATAATGTATAGATCTTGTTTACTGAAGTGTGCCTAATTTATTTTTTAGGTAAAAAAAATAAAAATTGATTTTACTATTCTCAAAGTCTTAGCATATACATGTTGAGCTCCCATCACACGGTGTAATATTTTTTTGTGATAGTGTGATGATCCATTGTTGAGTGTATGAACTTTCATATTAATATTATAAGAGGAAAACATAATTATATTATATTATATTATATTATATTATATTATATTATATTATATTATATTATATTATATTATATTATATTAT
>JAYJMF010000036.1:2803140-2813630 GCA_036873715.1 Salvia sclarea | reverse complement strand
TACTTAATTACAAAACTAAATTTTGTCTAAAAATTAATATATCAAAAAGCAATAATAGAAAATACATTTAATCATAGTTGTTCATTGAAAAACTTTATCTAGATATGAGTATTAGTCTGATATAAGTTATTGTATTTATTTTATTAAATATTGATGATATAGTAGAGCCCCAAACAAAAAGCAAATTTGGGCCAATATCGATTTAAAGCCCATTTGTAATAGGCCCAAATAGTTTACGTAATAAATAAGCCACGGTCAGTCGTCACCAACCAATCCTCGCCGCGCAATTTACATAAACGTTAGGGGTCTAACTGCAATTTCCGCTTTAACTAGAACGACGTCGCATCATCTGTAAAAACACTAATCTCCCTAATTCCCAAAACCTCAGTGCTCACTGCTGCTTCACCAATTTCTGCGTTTTCTCTCACTGCGAAGATCCCAAAATCAGCGATGGCAATGAATCAATTGAGACGAGCTTCGATGGAATGGAGCCGCCTAGGTGGCGCTATCCGCCCAGCTTCCGCCGCCGCCGTCGCGCCGAGGCCGTTCTCCACCGAAGCATCCGCCGACGATCAGTTTCTTCAAACCCCATCCACTGGTTTGCATTTTCTTACTCCATTCCCGATTTTCTTCCGATATCATTGTATTCAGTTGTTTTCCTGCATTGTTTCATTTTTTAGGGGGTAGGGTTTAGGGTTTTAGGTATTAATTGCGCTCGTTGTTAATTTTAGGAAACTGATTTTGAAATTTCTTATTGTTTAAGACGATTCGGTAATTGATGGTGCAGTTTAGATTATTTTGTAATACATTGTTCTTAATGCTTGAAATTGATCATTGAAGAAAATGATATTAAAGGCTATTGTTTTGATTTCTATGATAAGCAGACATTAGCATTTAGCTGATGATCTGATTGTGAAGGAAAATTATTGTATGTGGAATGAAAATCTGGTTCATTTAAAGCAGTTTAGAGGTCTCTTATCGAGGTTCGTGTTTTTCGATAATATTAGCCCACAGTTGATCTCTAAGATATATCATCTGACCTTCAATATGTTTGATGAGCTGATGTTGATCTGTTACTTTCCCTCTCCTTCCATTTTCAGGTGTGGCTTATGGTAGACTTCTCGATATCACAAAGCATACGTCCAAGTCCGATGTAATCAATGTGCTCGATGCCAGCAATTTGACCCCGGAGAGAATCAAAGTTGAGTACAATCGAGGGTTCCTACCTTTATCAATGTAAGTTCATCACATAAGTCATTGACTCGAGCTTCAATTTGGAAAAAGGGAGCAGTGGCATGCTCAATATCTATGCTTTCTTATTTCTTTGACTGTAGATGGTTAAGTAATTTGACATTGGTTTTATCGTTTAAATGGCGAAACTCAACTCTGCTAATGAACAGTCTATTAGGTTTTCCAATCTATTTTCTCATGTGGTACAATCAGACCCCACACAAAAAGATGAAAGAAAATAAATGAATAGATGCAAACGGATAAGGAAGATTTCAAGGTGTGGTTGCTGATCTAGTGAATGACCATGCCGTCATTTATTAAATTTGATTCATTAGTAACCATTATCTTCCCCGAGTGCATCACTGAAAACTCGTGTACCATTTTGCTTACTTTTGCAGGCTTGTTGAATTTCCGTCCCCATCAGCTTATGACGCTGCCATGAGGTCAATTAATAGGAAGGGCCGCTTGTATACTATAAGAAGGGTACTTTCTCATATACTGCTGTATATTTATCTAATTATGTGTTCTTCCTTTTTAACTTTTTCATCCATTTATATCCTGATTGCAGGCTGATAAATCTGAGTGGGACGCTGGTACACCTTATGATGGAAAAGCTGTGAGTACTTGGTCGCAATTTCGTGCATACTTTCTGAAAAAGTTGAGTATTCGTATAATTTGTATCTTGTTTATTTCAGATCATACTACTTGGGATCCCCCGCAATGCGGCTTTTGATGATGTCGAGCGCTTCCTTTCTGGTTGCCAGTACGATTCATCTTCGATTCAGATGTCTGTCAGGTGAAATGCTATCCTTGTCCCACGAGAGTTATCATCTGAAGGCGGCTCTTCTGTTTTGTGTACTCTACTGAAAGTAGCTTCGTCTTTGGTTAATGATGCAGGCTTACGAACGAAGGCCCCATCAGAATGGCGCTTGTTCGTTTCCCTTCCCAAGCTCTGGCGATGCATGCTTATATCACCAAGAACAGAGGCTTCTGTCTCAATAATCAAATCACAGTGCAGGTTCTCTATTAGTTCATTCTTTTTGGGTTTTGTTCGAGCTATATTTCGTTGGCTGTGGTTTCCAGTTTTGTAGTTTCCTTGTGATGACGCACAAGGATGTGGTCGACTCTGCTAAGTTATTTCTTAATGAACACAATGTGTTTTTTGTTAGAGCATAATATTGGTAGAGTCTTGGAAACTATTCTCCATCAAATATTATTGTCAGAAAATGAACAAAAGTATATAGTTTCCCATGATCTCTACGTACTATGGTTTGGTTTCGGAAATAATTGTTTCAGCTGCGATTATATAATTTCCAAATGTATGTCGCCAATTATTGTGTACTATGATTTGGTTTGGGAAATAATTGTTTCAGCTGCGATTATATAATTTCCAAATGTATGTCGCCAATTATTGTGTAGGTCGTCGATGTTGCCTGCACGTCTCATGCGATGAGTAACAGCTAATTTCACTCATTTTTAGTCAATGATTTATTTTTTTCATGCATGGTTTCATCTGTGATTCGTTGATGGTGCGACGTGTATTTTGCTACACGAGGTTTAAAAAAAAAATAGTATAGGATTTGTATAAATAAATTTTGGATTGGGTTAAAATAAGAATTCATTTTAAAATAAAATTTTGCTCAATGAACTCAACACCTTGTTTCGAACTACTTGATGAGTGGAAATTTCATTTTTTTGATTATTTTGCGAGTGGTTTATATAGGTTTGGTAAATTTTATTAAATATGTCTCAGTCATACTTGAGTTTTGACTTGGGTGGTGGGAAGTCGAATTAACCGGGTTTTTTTTTTCTTTCTTGAATGGTCCCATTTTTTAAAATTCTTTTACAGCAATTAATGGCCCATACGATTCTTTTGTATTGATTCTTTTCGTTAAAAAGGGGAAATTAATTAATAAAGAATGAAATAGCAAAATTGCTTGTTAGTTGTCGGTTCAAATCGTACCAATTTAATTGTTATGTGTTTATTGACAAAGAAGAATAGCGATTTTTTTTAAATATCACTACGGCCGACACATAATTTGTCTAATAATCACAAGTATTTAATCAGAAGTACTTCAACTGCATTTCACTCTTCTTATACAAATGAAGATAAGAAATACCCATAAGTTTCGCAAACTCTACGAATTAAGTGAACACAATAATAACAAAATTTTATGACTATTTCTAAAAAAATAAAAATAGAATTTACGACATGAAACCGACAGTTTCCTTTGCCTTTTAATTAATGATATCCTCAAACAATTAACGCATATGGAATTAATAACGTTGAATGACTGAAAGTAAACGCTCCATTCGATTTAAGAAAACAAAATTGTAACCGAAATAAATCAAATAATAATTCAGTGATAACTCAACTCAAGAAAAAAACAACATTATCTCTTCAATTAGCCGACGATTTCTTGTAATTCTTTGCTTTTGTGTGTGTGAAGGTTGGAACCTAAAGGAATCAGATTCTTGTTTCTTTACCTCTTTTTAAATGTTTATCCATACAACAATTGTATTATTTTTGCCTTTTAATTATTCAAAATTTTAAATTCATTGTTTATCAATGATACTATTGGCTCATATGCTAAATATGTGTAAGTATAGATTGGAGTATATGTAGAATAAAATCTAGAATACCCTACATTCACTGTTCTTGATCCTCCAAATGGGAAGATATATCAAATCTAATCATTGATGATGTAGACAAAAAAATCAAAAAGGAAAAGAGTGATTAATTTAAGAATGAAATTGACACAACCCTACAAATTTTCAACACCTCCCTAATCAATGGTCTCTTTCTCTTCTACACTCAATTATGCATTAGCATTAGCCGGCCAACCACTTTCTTGATTTCATTTTGCTTGCTCTATTTTGTCCTAATCCCGCTCCAAATTTAATAAATCTCAATAATTTCCACCTTTTATATTAAAGTGTTGTTTTCTTTTTTCTTTTCTTTTTTTTTGATGTGCCATGAATCCATTATTCATGTTGACAAAGTTGCATATTTCTTGTCGGATTTTCCAAAGAGTAGAAAAGTTTTCACATTCCTCCATGTTTGCACATTTCCCTCTCTCTCTCTCTCTCTCTTTTTGAGTTCTTGATTTCTTTCATTCTTTGATTTATTTATCCCAGGTGGTTCTTGATTCTTGAATGATTCTTGAATAATTATTGAATAAACATGGAAAATTCAAGAACTATTAATCAAAGGAGAAGAAGTTGGACTCCTTCATCTATGCGTAGGACTCTTTGGAGTAGCAATGAAAGTCCCACAAAAGATCTTCGATCCAACGACGATCAAAAGGGTGTAAATGTGCAAGTTGTGGCGCGATGCAGGTAATCATTTCCCATCTTCCCATCATGTCTAAATGAGGTTTCTTGCATAAAAATGGAGTCTTTTTTGCTTTTGGACGTTGTTTTTAAGTAGTGTAAGTGTTCACATTAATTAGGCCTCTGTCTGAAGATGAGATCAGAGCAAAAGCATCCCTAATGATTTCATGTGATGAGACCAAACAACAAGTGATTGCCACTCCAAACACAGGCAGCAAGCAAGTAGATAAAGCTTTTGTCTTTGATAAGGTTTGTGCTTTTTTGTGTTGAAATGATGCATATTTATGACAATTTATGACAATGTAGCTAGTTTGTGAAGTGAATGATGGTGTCAAGATTCGATTTTTAAGGTTTTTTTGTGGATGGGATTGTGGATTGTATAGGTGTTTGGCCCGAATTCGAAGCAGGGAGAGGTGTACGATGATGTCGTTGCACCCGTCATCTCTGAGGTGCTCGAGGGCTACAGCTGGACCATCTTTGCCTACGGGCAGACGGGGACGGGCAAGACCTACACCATGGAAGGTGAAGGACGAAAATACAAGGTTTCTTGCCTTTTTTTTGTTGTTATCAGATGAAAAAAAAGATGTGTTGCAAGTTGCAATCATGAAAAAGTGTTGTTTGATTAGTATTGGATTGGTTTTTCTGTTGTAGAATGGCGACTTCCATGAGAATGCCGGTGTGATCCCAAGAGCCGTGCAGCAGATATTCGACGTGCTGGAGAGGGAGAGGGCCGACTACAGCATGAAGGCGACGTTCCTTGAGCTCTACAACGAGGAGATAACGGACCTCTTGGCACCGGACGAGGCCAAGAGGCCATTGGTGCTGATGGAGGATGGGAAAGGCGCTGTTTTCGTTAGGGGGTTGGAGGAGGAGATTGTGTGCAGTGTGGATGAGATTTGCGCAATTTTGGATAAAGGGTCGTCTAGGAAGCACACGGCTGAGACGCTTCTCAACAAACAGAGCAACCGGTCTCACTCGATTTTCACCATCACGGTCCAGATTAAGGAGCCTAGCACCACCGATGGCTCGGAGCTCATCAGGTGTGGCAAGTTGAATCTTGTCGACCTCGCTGGCTCCGAGAATGTGCTGCGTTCTGGTGCACGAGAGGTCTCAAAAACACGGATTTTTTTCTAGTTTTCAAGAACGTCATTTGCTCGATCCTTGAAGCTGTTTAAACCCCTTGTTTTGATGATGATGCAGGTGAGAGCAAGGGAGGCTGGTGAGATTAACAAGAGCTTGCTGACACTTGGGCGCGTTATCAATGCGTTGGCTGACAACTCGACGCACGTTCCCTATAGGTATCGAATGCTGCATTTTGTCCGAAAAATTTAATGAATGCTGCGTTTTGCTGAAAATTTAGTATAAGTTGAATGTCAGGGATAGCAAGTTGACTAGGTTGTTGAGGGATTCGTTGGGAGGTAAGACGAAAACTTGCATCATAGCCACGATTTCGCCATCCATTCTCTCCCAAGAAGAGACACTCAGCACCCTCGACTACGCGTTTCGTGCTAAATGCATCAAGAACAGACCCGAGGTTGGTGGAATTCGTGTCTCGTCTTTAGGCATAGAGTGTGTTGAGAATGAGACGAGCTCGTTTTGATGTTTAGGTGAACCAAAAGTTGATGAAATCGACGTTGATCAAAGATCTCTACAATCAGATAGATAGTCTAAAACAAGGTAAAAATGTTTCTAATGTTTTTCACGAAGTAGGAAATGCAGAAACTGAGTTAGTTATGTTTTGATCAGAACTGCATGAGTCGAGGCGAAGAAATGGTGGTTATGGTGATGAGGGTGATCGGCATAGTGCAGACGCGTTGAGGAAGGTGCGTGTGTGTAGCCCTTGTATTACTCTTTGAAGCGCGCTCGAGTTTTTTTCGTTGAAACGAGCGATTTTTGTTGTGAGCAGCAACTGATGGAGCTACAAGAACTGTACATTTATCAGCAGCAGTTAAGAGTGGATTTGGAAGATAAACTACTAAGCACTGAGGTATATATATGTGTGTATATATATTCCTTCTGCAGTTGCTTGCTTCATTATTTTTCTAGCTCGAAACGAGTAAAATGGTGCATGTTATGTCTGAATCCAGAGAGAACTGACAACGGCTCGACAATCTTTGTTTAATCTTGAAGATCAATACCAACAAGCACAAGATATGTGTAGAGATAAGGAGACTGTCATATCCAATCTCGTTTCTTCTGGTAATTAAGATGGTGTGTTTTCGCATCGTTTCTTTGCGCCATTTTCTCGACTGCAATCCCATTCTGCATCATATATTCAAAAAACAATTGTGCAGGAAATGAACTGGCAAAGAAGGCACTCGAGCTTCGATCAGGCCTTGAGGGTGCTGCATCGGACGCATCCACCTTGTTCGCCAAAATTGGTTCGCGTTTATCCTCAAAATGTATCATAAACTTTTTCTAAAATTCGGGTTGGATCAGTGATTAGTATCGGTTTTCTCGTTTAAAACAGAACACAAGAGCTACTTAGAGGAAACAAACAGGAAGCATGTTGAGAATTTTTACTCTCAGTTAGTTGAGCATCTTCGAGAGCTAGACGAGGGCGTGTCGGCCTCAGCAACCAGGCAAGAACAGAACTGTAAGGCGATCCAAGATGATACGCGATCGTTTCTAACTTCAAAAGCTAAGGTAGCTCAAACACAGTCACCCTCTTGAGCAAAATGTCGAATTCTTCGATTTTTTCTCATGTAGGATTTGAATCTTGTGTAATGTAGGCGATGGACGAGCTAGTGAAACGGATCGAACATCTCAAAGAGGTTTATGCATCCGGTGTCAAGAATTTGGACGGTTCGGCCGAAGAAATGTATCAGAAGTCTCAACTGGCCTTAAGTAGACTGAGCTCCGAGTTATCGGCTCACTCTTCGTGCGTTATGGATGTGAGAAATTCATTCTATCGTAGTGAGATTTACGGGATTTTTTGCTTCTCCCGCATTGCTATAACTAACTAATCCCTCGTTCGCCCGTTGCAGCTTGTGGCGAAAAACGCATCAGATGCTGATGCCATTAACAATGGTCTAAAAAGTAACATGAGCAATCTTGGATTGAGATTAGATGCATTTGTGAAGCAGCAGCAGGAGGTATGGACAATACCCTTAATTTCCTCTTGTTTTATGCAACAAAATGTTGAGAATCGAATCGACCCTTTTTCATCAGAATCATGCACGAACCCACAATGCGTCCAAGTCCATTTCGAGTACTCTTGCGAGTTTTTTCAAGACTTTGCGAGTTTATATGTCCAAATTGACACTCATTGAGGAGGATTCTCGAACGATCACCAAAGAGAAGATGCACGCCTTCACAACGAAGTTTGAGGTAGTCTAACTACAAGCATTCTATGGCAATTCTAATTTACAATATTTCACTAATTTGTTACACTTTGTAGGAGTTTTCTGTTGCTGAAGAGAAGCTTCTGTTGGAACAAATGGCACAACTTTTGGCGAATTCGAGTTCTAGAAAGAAGAAAATGGCAAGTATTACTACAATGAGACCTAATATGTGTTTTTTCTGCTATAATGTTACGATGTGATTTTTGTCGTTCAGATACAAGAAGCTGTAGACGACGTGCTAGAGAGCGCCACCAACGGGGGCGAGAAGCTAAATCAAGAATTATCGGAGATGCAAAGCTTAACTGTTGATGCTGAGGGAAAATGGGATGGTTTCATCGACACAACAGAGAGCAAATATGTGGAGGATTCTGCTGCTGTGGAAGCCGGGAAATGCATCCTTGAAGACGGCCTTCAATGCTGGTAAACGCGACAAAAATCGCACCCCTCTTTCGACCTTTTTTACCTTATGTAAAATGTGTGGTTTTATTGATTCTTTGATGCATTATATGCAGCATGAGAAACTTGGAAGAGTCTTCACAGCATCAAAGGCTGTATAAAGAATCCCTCTTGGATGAGATCCAGAAGAGTCTCGACTCCGATGATTCTCTCATCAAGTAAGCTCCTTTGCTTGCTTGCATTTGATTTAGGCCATTCTTGCTAATTGACCGCTTCGATTTCATTTGCAGGAATGAGACGGCAGCAAATGAGGAGATCCACGCTCGATTCTCATCCCTTGCAGCGTCGTTTCTTGAAGAAACGGATGATGCTACGAAGAATCTGATGCTGTCTGCTGAGGGTAAGAAGAAGAAGAAGAAGAAGAAGAAGACACTTACGAACATAATGAGGCAACTATTAAAATAGTCATTTTAAGATAGTAAAGATAAAAATTGGCCCGTTAATATAAAAAGGATAAAAAAATAGCCTCTTATTTCACGAATTGGCCCCCATTTTCACGAGGATCAACTCGTGAAATAAGGGTCAGCTCGTGAAATGATAGGCTAATTTTGTTTTATCTTTTTTTACTAACGGGCCAATTTTTATCTTTACTATCTCAAAATGGCTATTTTGATACGTTTCCTCTAATTCAAATGCCTTCTGATATGATCACATTTGGGCTGTGCAGATCCTCTCCGACTAGACCATGAGGCATCGGAGAAGGCCGGCCACGTGAGTGCCCGTTGCCTCGTCTACACGAAGCAGACGAGCACCATCCACTCCGAGCAAGTGGCCGAGATTTCAAGAATGGCAAGGAAATCCCTTCTCGATGACTACTTGGTATCGCGTTTCTCGACTTGTTTTTCGACTCTTGATCTTTTTCGACTATCCGTGAATGTAGTAGCTGATCTCTCTCTTTGTGATTCAGGTGGATAGTTCTTCATGTCCAAGTCCAAGGAAGAGGAATTTGGTTTTGCCAAGTAGAGAAGAGATGGAGAGTTTGATCGGTTTAGAAGCATTCAAAGGGGATAATGCAGTTGCAAGTTGAGTGAGAATATAATTCACCCACAAATTGTCTTTATCATCAAATGTTCATTCAAATAAATATATAGCCAATTTTATGATGATGTGTATTAATAGGAAGAAGATCCATCATATGTTATTGTCTTTAATATATATTCTTTTTTATTTGGCTCTTCTCAATTCTCTAGCAACTATATATATGTGTGTTTTGGTCCAATAAACTTACTAAGATTATAATACTAACAATAAACTGAAATTCGGTTTTTTTTTTTTTTTACTAATTATAACATTCAAATATGGCCTGACTTCTGTATGTATGAGTATTTTATAGTTTGACAATTAAAAAAATATTCAAATATGGTCTGACTTTTGTCCATATGAGTATTTATTGCCCGATATTCTTTGAAATGTATTGTTTCGTGCCATAAATATTTGAATATTTTTTAATTCTCCGGCTATAAAATACCTACAAGGGTAAAATTGGGATATATTTGAATGTTTTTGAATTTTAGGCTATAATGTGGGCAGAAATCAGGACATATTTAATTTTTTAAAAATTATCGAACTATAAAATACGTACGCAAACAAAAGCCAGACTATATTTGAAGATTAACACTAGAATTTGCTTTTATTAATGTTGACTTTTCTCTCTTAAAAGGGATAATAATAATAATAACAATAATAATAATAATAATTAATATTATCGAATTTAAAATGAATTCAATTGAAGGAAAAAGCAGAAAATATAAATTTTGAAATGTAAATGTAGAGCATAGAGAGAATTAAGGGATGGGTTACATGAGTTAAAGGCCAACTCTTGAAATCTATAATAATAAGGTAGATTGCATGAAAACCAACCAGTCTGTTTATAGTATTTGATATTCTATTTTCACATCTATACTATACTTATATATATGGAACCAAATTGAAAAATTAATTTCAAATTGATTTTGATTTCAATGGCAATTTTGTAGTTTCTTCAAAATTAATGACTTGCTAGTATTTGCCCTTCGTGCGATGCACGATTATAGTTTTATATTAATATATTATATAAATAATATATAGTAATAAATTAGTAGTAATAGTATTTAAGAATAGCTAGAGTAGATAACAAAAGTATTTGTA
>JAYJMF010000036.1:2727897-2738617 GCA_036873715.1 Salvia sclarea | reverse complement strand
TATATATATCACCACTTTATACTACTTTAATTACTTTTAAACTATTTTAAATAGTATTCGTGTCCAAAAGCAATTGGCCGTAAACAATGACGGAAGGAGTATTTATTTCGATATTGGAATTTCGAAGTATTGATTTTGGACTTATTTGGTCATTTAAATATTGAACAATCATAGTATGATTTTATCCACAATAGATAAGATGTATAACTAGATAGATAATATATATCATTATTTTGATGGAGCAACTAATTTTGAACTTACCTTGTAATAAAACTTGAGTGATGAGGGCAAGCCTTATTCTATATAAATTAATTTCTCAATGGAAATTATTCATCAAGAATAAATTGCTGTAACATCACGGTAATATAAGTATACGTCTTTGTTTTCTATTTGTCATATTTATCTTTTTGCATTTCCCTAGCTGTACTCGAAATTTAGTTAGGCTCAACTTAAAAATTACCGTATATATACGCTGATAATATCTTCACGTCATAGCTATAAGAATATAGAATATGAATAATATGGTTAGGAAATCCTTTTGCCTAAGGTCAAACACATACTTCAACTCGTGCACAGGAGTATATACCAGTATTTTTTGCGTTTTGATGCTTTCTGAATTGTTACTGAATTTTATTTTTATTTTCTTAAAAGAAGTTCCCTTTTGTACTTGATCCAACTATGCAATTAATATTGACGTCAAAATCAATATTAATTACGTATCAATTTTCTGATGTGATAAATTATTTTATCAAATTTCTTAAGATGAAAACGTCTTCAATATTATCTATATATATGTTAATTCAAGAGGTATGGATTAATGAAGTAATCAACATTGATTCATAAGATTCATTTAGTTTTCGGAAACGATAAGCGAATAAAGAGGAATAAATCGTTTTGCTTGTTAATTACTTATATAACCATACATTTGTCTAAAATCTTGATTACATAGTACAAGAGAAAAGGTACGTAGAAATGCTTACTGATCAGAATCAAGGTATTTAGGACAAGGGGTTGAACGATAAGTCTCCATCCAATTCCAATATTGCATGCAGATTTCTTTAGCATATAATGTTAATTTATATCCTTCGTCGACCCCAATATAATCACTAGCTATAAATGATTTCATCAGTGTATACGTTTATGAAATTATATTGGTAGTATTTGAATTAATAAAAAGAAATTAATGCCGACTTCTTAGCAATTAATCATATCTTCTTTCGTAGGTCTTGTGACATACGCACGGCGCACCATGCGTGCAGTATTTATATATACGTTCCGAATTGTATTACTATTAAAATAATGGATCAAAAAATAGTTTATTAGCTCCTATAATGACTTAAACTAAGTTTTAATTGATGGAAATCCCTAGAAGTAACATGTGGTGAAAAAGTTAAGATTCAAGAATTGATTGGATGATCAAGATGCATAGACAGACAGCATCCTAAAAAAATTCCTCATCTTTATAAGATGAGAGAAGATATTGTTGAGATATATACTCACTCATCATTAGGTACTATAATATTCGAATCTGTCACTAGTTACTACTCCCTTAACAATTTCGTTTTATGGATTATTTCATTGAGAAAAATAATATAATAATCATTTTACTATAAACAAAATAAAATTTGACCATCTAAATAAAAAAGTTAAAATTTAGCTTTTGATACCATATTACATCTCTCCAAATCAATTTTTAATATTACTTGTGAGTTATTAATAGGATTTGGATGGGATATTTCTTGAAAATTGATGTTTATCCATGAGAATCGGTTGAGAATCAAAGGGTGGGGTTTAACTTTTTTTTTTTTTGTTTTGTTTTTTAAATTGTGAGATTAATTCCATAATTCTAGCGAATTTTCTTCTTTCTCGTCGTTTACGTGAATAGGTTTTAATTTAATTAACTTCATGAATTCCCATTTTTCTCATCGTTTACGTGAATTAATTTTAATCTAGTTAACTTCGTAAATTCACATCTTTCTCATTGTTTACGTGAATTGGTTTCAATCTAGTTAACTTCGTGAATTCTCATATTTCTCGTTGTTTGCGTGAATTGATTGTAATCTAGTTAACTTCGTGAATTCTCATATTTCTCGTCGTTTACGTGAATTAGTATTAAGGTGAAACAAAAGAATTATGGTGTAAGTTATCCTTTTTCTTTTAACATGCGTAAGTTATGTTAAGAGGGAGGAAATGGGGAGTTTGATTTGTTTAATATTAAGAGGAGATAAGTATTAGTTAAATTAAAAAATTTAAAACAGAAAAATAAAAAATAAAATATGAGAAACAAATCACTGCAAATCATAAGTAAATCTAAAACGGAATTAAATATAACTAATTAAAAATTCGAAATGGTTTATTTTTATCTTTTTTTTTATTTGATTGGTTAAATTTTATCTTTCATAAAACAAAATGATTTATTTTCATCTTTTTTATTTAATGGGTTAAATTTTATCTTTATTATAGCAAAATGGTTAAAATCACCTAATTCATCACATCTCTAGATTATTCCAAGTGGTTGAACCATAAGCTCATAAATTTTGTTTATCTCCGTGCTCCGCTGCAATCAACATTTGCGAGCATCAGCTATTAGAATAGAGGATTAAACAATTCTGCTTTGATTATATTAATTTTAATACCATAATATGTTAGATCAGTATGTTTAGAACTTATTAATATTAATGCAATAAATTAAAAATACATTTGGCTCTGTATTATAGCATCGCCAATATAATTGTACTGTATATGTGGTTTGAGGAACAAGCCTAATACAGTATATATTAACAACTTAACTATAATAAATGTTGTCTATAAGGAAGTTTGCTAAAACCTTTATATTTTCTAACTTGTATTTTCATATTTTTCTAATGCTATTATTTATGAACTCTATAATGTTTCTTATTATTTTCTTCGTCATACCACCTATATTTGTTACAATAAAATATATATAAAAATTAGATTATTATAACTTATTCCATACAATACAATATAATATTTACTAATATATAATATTTTCTTAAAAATATATATATCAATTAATTAACCCCATATGCATACACACGGGTAGAATGTTAGTTATTTCGTAATTGCCCTAACTTATATATTATGTTAACTACAACTTTAATTATCAAATTAGATCATTAAAAAATAGCTACAAAGTAAAAGACAAAAGGGATTATGAAGTTACAATGAAAACATATTATGAGATTGGCCATAAGTTATGGATCCGATTATAGCAGCCCAACTGCAGGCCCATTGATTATAGCATGGATTTATAATTTATTCCTCAATTATTGGAAGTCAATTTAAATTAGGACTTTAACTCGAGTTCAAACATTCAATTTGATATTGTTCAATAAATGAAAGAATGAAATGGTGCTTTATTATTTCTTGATCTTATAATCACATTCATAGTAACGACATTTCTAAAAATATAAAGATTGCAACATCTGCCCTTGTATTGGCCTAATGATACAGTGGCTAACTGGCTATCTTTTATTCCTTTAGGGATGGAGTGAACTTGAGATCAATGGATAATCTGCAAAATCATTTGCCTCTTTTTCAAAGAGAAGCAATTTTTTTTGAGAAATGTGATGCAGGAGTTTTAAAGCTTGTGTCACGGAGGACTCGAACCCAAGACCTTTCGAGTGAAATATATCGATCGTCGACACCATCAAGTGCAAGAAATTTGATAGCCAAGTCGTTGTCAATATTCAGGATTTCACGTGCATTTCTTTTGATCTGTTAGCTGTTGCTTTCCTGGGAGAAATATCTAAATTTATTTTTCATGTCAAACTAAGAAGAAATTTATGGCCACAAACTCATTTGAATAATGAAGAAAATAAAATTTGAGGTGATTATTTGCGATATTATCAAAGTTTGTCCAACGTCCAATATAAAACATAAAACATCATAATCTCGAAGAAAGAAAAAATATACCCCTATCTAATACCTTCACGAAATAAAATTCCCATTTGTAAAATGTAAAAATTGGCATTTATTCCACAACTACTAGTCTACTATGACAGTTTGGCCACAACAGATTGCTTCTGCTAAAATGTGAATCACACATTTGCATAAAGTAAATCTACGACGCATATGCTATATATCCATTTGAAGTAAATTAGCTATCATTCTTCATAAGAAGAGAACTCACTCCACTTTGAAAGCTCAAACACTAACTCAAAAATGGCGTGGCTTGTTTCACTAACCTGGCTCACTATCTCACTCTTGGTAGCTCTTTTCTTCTGGACCAAACTCGGGAACCGATCTTCCAAACTGCGACTGCCACCGGGGCCGCCCGGATGGCCCGTCATCGGCAACATTTTCGATCTCGGAACACAGCCGCACCGCGATTTCCAAAGACTCCAGTCGAGGTACGGACCGGTTCTTTGGCTGAAACTCGGCAATCTCAACACCGTAGTTGTACAGTCTGCTGCCGCTGCTGCTGAGCTTTTCAAGAAACACGACCTCGTCTTTGCTGACAGGAAAGTCCCCGATTCAATGACAGCTTGTGATTACGTCAAGGGGTCGTTGGCCCAAGCTCCCTACAATGAGTACTGGCGTATCTTACGCCGCCTCTCTTCGTCTGAGCTCATGGTTCAGAGACGAATCAACTCTTCTGCACAGCTCAGGCAGAGATGCATTGACAAAATGATTCAATGGATGAAGGAGGATGCATCCGAATTCAGTGAGATCCAACTTGACAAGTACCTGCTGATCATGAGCTTTAACCTAGTTAGCAATTTCATGCTCACAAGAGATATAATGGACTTGAAGTCCGAGACGGGGAACAAGTTCTTTGAGGCCATGCACAACTTCATTTCCTGGCAGGGGAAGCCTAACGTGGTAGACGCGTTTGAATTCTTGAAACCGCTTGATCCTCAGGGAATCCGGGGTCACACAAAGAGGCACCTCGAAGAGCTGTTGAAGATAGTTTCAGTTTTCGTGAAGGAAAGAATTCAGGAGAGGAATTTGCAGAAAGGAAGTGAAACGAGAGATTTCCTCGATGCATTACTGGATTATGAAGGTGATGGCAAAGGATCAGTTGATAAGCTGTCAGAGAAGAATGTAAACCTCATAATCCTGGTAATAACGAATTCTGCTAACAAATTATTTCAGAATCATTAGAATTACAGCTTCAAATGTATGTACCTTGTTATGCTGCAGGAAATGTTCTTGGGTGGAACAGAGACAACGAGCAATACCACTGTTTGGGCAATGGCGGAGCTATTACGCTGTCCAGATTCCATGAGGAAGCTCAAAGCAGAGATTGACCGGGTCGTTGGTCTCTCAAGAGCTGTTGAAGAGGATGATTTAACTGAACTAACGTACTTACGTTCAGTGGCTGAAGAAACGATGAGGTTGCACCCTGCTCTTCCTCTGCTGCTACCAAGAAAAGCAAGAGAAGATACGGAGTTCTTGGGATACAATATACCCAAGGACACAGCGGTGATTGTGAACGCGTGGGCTATCCATAGAGATCCTGATTCATGGGAGGATCCATTATCTTTTAAGCCAGAGAGGTTCCTGAACTCGAGCATCAACCACAAGGGACAACACTATGAGATGATCCCATTTGGTTCCGGCAGAAGATCCTGTGTTGGCATGCTGATGGGAGAGAGAATGGTTACCCTCACTTTAGCCAGGCTGATACAGTCTTTTGAATGGGAGCTCCCTGCAAATATCTCCCCAGAAACTCTCGATATGAGGGAAATGACAGGGTTTTCTCTTCGCATGCTCACACCTCTGAAAGCAGTTCCAAGAGAAAGAGGAGCCTAATGCTATGATGAAATGAGATATGAACTAAAAATCCCCACCTGTGCTGATGATGATTCGTATCATGTTTTTTTATTTCATATGCATCCTAGCAGGTTGATATGATCTATGTTGTACATCAACCAAAGACTATTTGGATTGTCTTCCATTATGTATTACATTTCGTATATTATGATGAATTTAGTTTAAGTTTATACTTAAGAAGGAAAGATAAGCATGTACCACAACGGTGTGTTTAGAAGTAATGCACAAACAATCCACCCCTACCATCAATTGAAATGTATCTTATTATTTCTTTTACTAGTTAACCAAAATCTTCTAACCTTTAAATTGAAAACTTAAAAAAGATGACCAAACCTGATTGGCCTGGTTAAATAAGCTCTACAAGGCTCTTACTAATTAATCCTGGATTGACAACCTAGCATTAGAAACCAAAACAAGATTATCAAATCAACATTTCTCAATTCATTGCCTTGGATGAATAACGTGATGGGGTCGATTATCTAAATTTAAAGAGCAACAATTACAGATTATCTTAAATAGAAAGCTAATTACAACATGGAAGACCAGGCCTATTTGAGAGAGAACAAATATAGCAGCATTTAGATTCTGCTCTTTCTCAAACAAGCAGCTTCAGGGATTTTGTAAACCAGCACAAGAATACCTTTTGATTTCTAGAAGGAGATCACATATCTGTCACTATGAATCGTCAATAATCTTGTAGTACATGTCACCACTGGGAAATACATAACCATCATACGCCTGACTGCACGAAGACTCTTGGAACGGTTTCAGACTAATTTTGCCAAATCTAGAGAGATAATTTAAGCCCATGAGCAGTTCTACAATTGCTGCCTCGGTCTCCACTTGATTTGCAAAGTAAAGGGTCTGGACAAGATGAACGTTCGACCCACAGACCAATCTCTGCCTTTCAAAGTTCCGTTCAGATTGCCATCTTACCATGTTATGAGCAAGTGGAGACAGCCAGTCCAAGATTGTTGTAATTGCTAAGCTCCACTGGGCTGCAAAAGCAGCGTCGTAGAAACATGAAGCTGAAGTTCTTGAAAATGTCTTCAGCTTTGCCCTCAGACAGCTTTTGATAGTTGCAGGCAACATATAGTAAAGATCGTCTCTTGCGTCAAGGCTAATTAAGTGAGGCGAGGAAGCCAGCTTTTCAATCAATATGATGACGTTGGCATAGTGCAGGGCTAATGCAGCATAACCAAGAGTAGATGCAGAAGCATCCAACAGGTGCCGTTTGGAATTGAAGATAGAAAATTTAGTGGAGGTTATCCCACCATACGTAACTGGGACTTCTCCTGTATCTTTCACTTCAATTGCGTGTTTTAGAGAAACATCATATGACCTGACTGAGCTGCCACCACATGAAGGAGTGCAGCTATCGACAACGGGAGATTCACTTCCCCGGGTCATGCATCCTGTTAATCCAGCAGGAGCAAATATTCGAGCTTTCACAGGATGTTGTTTCCCAGAGGAGAGGGATGATTCAGACCGACGATGGGTTTTTGTGCTTTTTGACTTACTCTTGTCACCTCCAAGACCCAAATTTGAAAACGACCTCCCTAAAGGAACTGCAAATCTAGAGGAGTTGGATTGCGAAGGATGAAATGACATTTGCCGTGCAACGGAGATGGAATTACTCCGAACAAGAGAGTCATTGTTTATATGCTCGTGACCATTGCAACCTTCGGCATTCCCACTCTGTTTAGTTCCATAAACAGTTTTGATCCTTTCAACAATCGTTAGAACTGATTTCAAAAGAAGACGAACAATGTAATCATATGTTCTAACCCAAGGAGACATCTCCCGAAGATTCTTCACTTCCTGCCGTTGCCACACTACCTTCTGCTGGAACTCGAGCAATTTCACTCCACTCGAATCTGCACCTGCACCAGCTCGCATTCGCCTCAGACTCTGCTCAAGCTCCACTAACACTTCAAGCTCTTGAAACAGCTGTTCCGTGGCCGCCACAAACCTCTCCATTTTCTTCACTTTCTTCTCCATCTTCTTGAGCTTATATTGCCAACCATACCATTTCGGATCAATCTCAACTACATCATCAAAAATGCTTTCGAGGTTGTGGTATGCCGAGTCTGTGCACTTCTTTCCAAACATAATCACCGACTTCGCCACACTTCTCAAATTCTCAACTATCTCGGCAAGAACAAGATCCATAAGATAATCTACATCTTCAGAAACAAGCTTCTGTATGCCAACTGAGTTTGCAATTTCTTCTCGTAATCTCATAATACGTCCATCAGCGAGACTCTGCCATATACTAACCACCTTTGACATCAACCTTGATATCTCAAATGCCAAAATTCCAACCACTGGTCTCTCAGGCTCCCATGAGATGCTTTTACGCGAATTCTTCCATATATTGCCAAACCATGTATCTGCAGCCATTTCTCTGACCATCTTCAAACGTTTTTGTAGCAGCAGATCTAAGCAACAACCTCAATCAGCTGCAAATTCTTTGAATCAATAACCAGACCACGTAGTAAAAACTCATACAATCTACATGAAAATGGCCAAACAAAGTAAAGAAAGAAAGAAACACACAAACACACACAGTTACACACATATTGCTCATAATATGGAATGCTGTGTTTTAATCAGTGCGGTGTCTATCGCCATTTTACACACATATCCACCTGCATATCTGCAACATAAATTATTTACTGCAGAAAGCCATGGAGCGTGACATCAAAAAAACCACATTAAATCAGAATAAACGAACAACATCTTTTCCAATTACTACACTAGGGCGCTGGATTTCACAATTATTTTGCACCAGAAATTCACCAGGAACGAAAGTAGACGAAAATAATCTAAACTATTACGCAATTACTGTTAACAAGCAAAAATGCAGCAAAAAATTGGCAAATGTCGTAGCAGCAAAAAACTCAAAACGCACCGTTCATTTGAGCTACAAGTGGCATCATTTGACACCGGGAGCAGCATTTGACGTCGACGATCCAAGTGATCGCGATGAGAGAGAGGAAGAATGGCAGAATTTGGTGATCAATTGTGCAAGCAACATTTTGAAGATAAAAAAGGAAAAAAATGAGGTGAAGAAGAAGAAGAGGAAATTATTTTTGGGAAAGGTGGGGGGCGGGGGGTGCACACTTTTGTTAACTGGCGCACTGCCGGCGTCATTTAGAGGGGACTAGTGTACAATAGCACTAGGACAAAATTAAAGTGCGCATATACTAGTTGGTTCGAAACCAGCTAAAATGGTTTTTGCTTGTCGAAGTCGCATTTCTTTGTCAACTTCGCTGTCCTTCAACTTTTCTACTCATAAATGCTCACATCCACTATTTAAATGGATATTAGTATTAATTTTTATTTTCTTTTTCTTTGTAAACTAGATTTTCTTTTTATTTAATTTTATGTTTTATCTCCTATATTGGAGTACAAGACTTCAACCAAGGATATATAAAATAAAGTTGAGGTAGATCAATGATTTATAATGCTTTGGAGAACAAGGATTCAACTTTTGTTTTTCAATTATTGGATTCTCAACAAATAGGAAGATTTTCTTACAAGTCGGAATTAAATATGTGTGAATAATTGTTAAAGCATCTAATATAGAGTGTAAAATCATTATAAAGTTTGAGTTCATTTAATTAACTAATTATCAATTAAAAAATGAATTACTATTGACAATTAATTATTTATTTTCTGTCATGTTACAGTCTCATTCTTTGTTTATTTTTATCATTATTTATAGGAGATAGTATTAATTCCACTCAGTATCCAATAATTCTTTAAAAGCAAAAATTAAGAAACTATATATATGCGTTATCTAATCAAACCATGCAAATACTCCTTTATGAATTAACTTTATTTTTAACTTTATTGAGTAATTTAGTTACTACTCTCTCCGATCCCATTCATAATGTCTCATTTTCCTTTTTTGGTTGTCTCATTCATAATGTCTCATTTCCTATTTGACAAAGAAAATACACAAAAAATATGTGGACCCCATGTGAGTCACACCTCCTTATACTCATCAATTTTCCCTCCTTAATCTTTGTGCCCAAAAATAATGGGACATTATGAATGGTACCGAGAGAGTATATAATTATAAATCTAAGAAAACCTTTTACTATGAATCGAACCCTAACCAAACCAATTGTAAATCGTAATTATGGACTATGATATCTTAAATATGAATTAGTAAACCCTAATTAATTTCTTATCTCCCTAATTATCCCTCCTAATTAAGGGTTACTAAAACATTCGCACATAATTTTTTGTCTGAATCTTTTATGTGCTTCAGAAATGTCTGGAGGGACAACTTTTGTGGTTGTGGTTGTTGATTCAATTATTTTGCCTCTTAAAAGAATTCAAAAATTCGAAAGGAAAAATATAAAGATAAAACATGGAGCAAATGTTCCAGCTACAATTGGCCAAATGTTGCTGTCGTGAATTGGTATTTTCTTACAAAATCTACATAACATTCTAAAATCTAATTACCAAAGCATGACAGCTCAATATCTTCGAATGCTATCAACATATTTAAGACAGTAGTCAACGAAATAGATTATATACTTTTGTCGCAATCATATATACTTTTGAATTAACCTAGACCTAGTTATATGTCGCCCTCAACCTTAATTATATACTAATTAACCCTTAACAACATATATAGCTAGTTAAGTTTAAAATAATAAGTTTTAAGTCTCAATTTTTATTTTTATTTTCATTCTTCTCACGATTTTATTTATAGGCAATTATGTATACTAATGATAAAATTTTGAAGATGCAAAACCTCAAATTACCTCGTTTGTTTGGCGGGAAAGTAATATTGATTGGGAAAGTGATTTCTAGGAAAATGATTCCAAGGAAAATGAATCCTACACATTCATAATTCTCTGTTTGGAAAATGCCAAAAAAATGTTAGGATTCTTAATAATAA
>JAYJMF010000036.1:2696869-2722345 GCA_036873715.1 Salvia sclarea | reverse complement strand
CCTTCGGCTTCGATAATTAATATATAGATAATGAGACCGACAACAATTATGCTTTTACGGCTCGCTCCGGGTTCGCCATCGGCTTCCCCTCGCTCGACTCATAGCTTAGAATAACAGCGGCAAACAATTGGCCTAACGTTAGGCCGGCCTAACGCAAATATTTGTCTTCTCGTTTTAGGGAAATTAGTAAACATTTACACTTATGTACAGTATGACCCCTCAGCGGATATATTTGATCGCCAATTAATGAAAAAGGTGTAAAAAAACAGTGTAGTTAATAAAGCAAGAAAAAAAAGGAAACAGTGAAGAGGATAAAAAAGGAGATGAGGTTTGAAGCAAACAAACATGCATGAAAGCCACTTGTGGCATGCTCAACAAAACAACACACAACAGTTATGGCATCCATACCGCATGCTTTCAATTTATTGTCTTCCATTTTATCTTGTTTAATTATTAATACTACATTGTTTCTAAATATTTAAAGCTTCAACGCTATAGTTGGTTAGGCACTATTTTGCATTGGGAAGTTCGATTTTGTTTGGTAAAATTTTATTGTTTTGGCAATTTGTGTATAGTTTCGGAACCGGCGGGTGGTATGCAGGGGCGGAGGCAGAAATAAGATCGTCGAAGAGGATTGTGTTTTCATCATTTCGAATTCGCAATTTGATTTGGCGGGAAAGGAAGGGCCATGCACCGCAATTCGCATAAAATACCAAGAATGTTGGGGAGAAGTAGGGGTGAGTATTCGGATTTCGGATCGGATTTTTGCCTGATCCGATCAGATCCGAAAGTCCGAATTTTGCCTAAACTCTGATCCGATTTGAATATGAAAATCCGAACTTTTTCTTAATAAATCCGATCCCATCCGAAAAATTCGAAATTCGGCTATAACAAGCATAAAAATAAATAAATAATTCGAAAATTCAAAAATTCAAGTTTATTATTTTAATATATATAAATAAATATGTTTATATATATAATATTAATAACATATATATTTCGGATTTGTTCGGATTACAATTAGCCCGATCCGGTCCGAAAATCCGAAAATTCGGACCAATTTTTTTATTTCAGTTTGGTTCGATTCGGATATATTCGGATTTCGGGTATTTTGCTCACCCTTAGGGAGAAGCTTAAGCCCCTACCAATCACTGTGGCTCTGCCATTGGTGGTATACTATATTTCACTCAATCTGAGCAGTCAGACGACTCCTCGGATTGGGTTAGGACAATACTATTCGTGCTACTCGAATGGCGGCGTACGTCGCAGTACAATATGCATGGCGTGTGTGGATGATAGTTACGAAATACCATTGGAATCCGGACCCAAATTTGAAGTCATTCGGTGCATCTTCTCTATTAACAAAAGGAGACTGTGTGGTAGCATTGATAAAGACAAAGGAAAATAAAGGCAAATGCATTGATTGAAGAGATGAATAAGCGAGTCAGGTGAGGACCACTGAGATTGTCCTTGTAGTGGAGAGCTGTTAATATAAAACACTGTAAATCTCTCTCTCCCCATGCCCACATCTCTAAGAATAAATAAATACTACTATTATTGCAGAAAAAAAAAATAAAAAAAAAGCTGATTAAATAGCTGACGCTATTCAAATGTAGGTTTGTAGATGGTTTTTATTCAAATGAAGACAATTACCAACTTACAAATTGCGCATATATTTTATGATTATTGTAGGTGTTGATTACATAATTGCATTTTGTTGACCCATGATTTCAAGATGCTCATCCATTTCAAAAGGCCTGATCAATGATCATCATTGAAAGCAGCAGCTTTTTATTGCGAATGCGAATATAATCATATTCTGGTGGATTCCCATTTCCCACTCAAAATTTATCAATCTCCACAAATATAAGAATCACAAACGAGATAGAAATGGGCCATACTACAAGCCCAATCATATTGGACACAACTGAGCCCGGCCCGGTAGTAATAATTTTAATTTGTTTTCTGCAAACTTTGATAATACTAATATCAATCAATGTAATAGAATTTGAAATACTGGTGAGTGATGATACTACTAAGAACTCGAATTTTAACCAAAAAAAGCACAAGTGCTCCAATCCAAAGAAGAAAATCAATGGGTGGTTGCTTAGATTTCTCATAAAGGTTAACATATCCATCAGTCACACCCCATTTGGTAATGGAAAATGAAATTTGCCTCAATGGCTGATGAATAAGACAATATACCTTGCAGTTAATACACATATGGAAGTATCCTCCACGGAACCGTTTTCTTGTATTCTGCCCAAATGTCTTTGTATTTCTCGGCGCACCTTGCTTCGTCTCGTCTCTCTCTCCATATCAGCAGTATGAAAAGGTATGTGGGATAAAAATATGGAACTGGAGAACTGCATCGACGTATTATGTAAGCATTACTGCCAAATATGTAATGGAGGGGGAAATAGTAGACAGGGTTACCTAATCCCACAAGGTAAACTGAAGGATAGAGCTACCAACAAGTCCCCCAGATAGTTACTATGCCTCGCAATGCCCCTGAAAAATGTAGAGTATGACGAATTATATACGATAAAGCATCATTGTGTCCAAGGTGAAAATTGTTGCCATCTGAAAAATGAGCTTCATTAATAGGGGAAGATTAAATTATCCAATTCAAGATGAGATCAGCAACAAAGCATTGCTGTGATTTCCATCCAAGAATGCTACAGCAACAGCGAGCTAACTAGACACTAGATCCCTTTATTTTTGAAATCTCAGGCTAACTAATAAAGTCAAATCTCAACTCTAGGCTTGACATGTGCAAAGATTTTATCAATATTGTAAAGGCACTAGGCGTCCGCGAGGGTAGTCTGGGCAACTAGCATCATCTAATTTGAACTTATGCAGGCATGCCAACTTAGAAAAAATAATTGGATATGATTATAGAGAATGATTCAAAATATGTCATTACATTTATATTTCATATAGCTTGATGGAGATCAAGGAACACCAAAAGTTCCAACTTCCAAGTAGCATATAAGAACATACCAATAACCAGAAGCAAGCAGCTTTCCTCCGATGACCTTTGGAGGTCGGCCCCATATTAGTGCTTTGGGATTCTTTTTGAACACGTGCTTCTGCTTGTTAGCTCCTCTAAAGACCAGGTACCTTCCCCAATTAAGAAAACAAGAAAATAGGTTAATAAATTGGCATGAGAATCAACATGATTGCAAAGTTGCCCACAGTAAAAAACAAAGATGGTAATGCTATCACACATCAGCAATACGCGAAGCAATGTCTGAAATGAAAAATGTTACCCCATAAGAAAGACAAGACAATTTGCAATAACCGCAGCAGTTGTCAGCTCCACTTTATTCCTTAGAAGCCACCAACCCTTTCAAGCACACAGAAATAAACAAATAGCCATATATTAAAAAATGGTTGCTCAATAGTACTTTGTGTATACAAAGCAATTCAATAAAAAAAATTGCAACACGTTACTATCTAGTTGTAAATGAACCACACTGTGAAGGTTACTTTTGGCGCATGCTAACAGAAAGAAAGTAAAACAAAAATAAAGAAAATGAGTAGAACACACTAACTGTATCATCAATACAAGGTCCATGTGGTTGAATTTGAGAAAACAGAATCAGATATTTTGAGACAGATATTACATTGCTGAGACAGCAATCTCATAATATTTGCAGAATACCATGGAAATATGTCAACTTTTCTTATTGTACAGGTATAATGAAATCTTGTTGCATTCTTTATAGTAAAGGCACCAAATACATAAGTGAGATAACTTAGTCAGATAGCAGAGACAACATTGATACTTCTAAAAAATTGGAGGCGTATAGACAATAGAGAACCATATAAAATTATTATAACTAAAATGTAAAATATGAAGGTTATTCATATAGAAGTCTACAAAGAACAAGATCATCTGAAAATCTACTGTGAGGCAAAAAGCATGCTGTCTGAGAAATGTGGTGTTTGTCTTTGTATTAGCAGTACACATCAGTCCCAGCCTAAAATATCCCCACTTCAAATTCTCTAGAAGCCTAATTCACTACATAAATACAACATTTTAGGTTAATGTAGAGTATATGAATCAGAGGAACTAGCAAAACCATTCCATATAATTATCTTTAGCAAAAAAGCTCTGTTGTATACCTGGATACTAAATGTGAATGGTATCCAGAGTATATCGCCAAACACCAACATGAACCCCAACCTCTCAGCAATTATGTCCCATCTGAGAAGATGCCAACAGTTGAGGTTAGATGGACAAATTTATCGAATGTGAATGAAATTGCTAATAACTGACTAGAGGATAGAGAAACTTTGAATTTATATAGAGATGGAAGAACTTTAGTTGTAATTAGACTATTAAGGATACAAGCTCGGTAATGAGGAATTTCATCCAACAAAGATGTCTCTTATAAGTACAAAATAATAATACAAGTGAAAAGAACACATCAGTTGGAATCACAAACACTGGCAAGAACAAAGCCATCTACTTACGTGGAGGTCATGTACTCTTCATGAAAAAAATAATCCAGAATGTATATCTGCATTAGAATGGAACAACGATAGGGATGTTAGCCACCCCAGCTAACTAGAAAATTCTGAAAAGGGGATGAACAAATAAGAAGAAATCTTTAAAAATCTAAAGCAACTTAACAGCATCAACTTACAATGCAAAATATCTGGTAAAGAATCATTGATTGGCTTAAATTGCCCTCCTGAATGCATTTTGCAAGAACAGAGAGATTTATAAGAAGCCATCCCAGCATACCAGCTCTAACAAAGTAGAATCTGTAGAAGACATCGCAATATTAGGATGAGATGTATAGCTTAGAGAAGTTTGTTATGTATAATACTGCATGCAATTTAGCCAGGTGATGATTTTCTATACTTCGTATAGAGAGTATAGCCATGTCAAAAGTAGTTACAGTTTAGAGAATAAGTATACAACTAAGCCTTTTAAATATTGCAATAAGATATGCAAACTTTATTTAGTGACTGAGTTTTAGGGACTCATAATTTCAAGGCATCTAAGTTTCTCAGTTAAAAATGTACTTGAGGTCGAGTCCCAGGAACTGAGGATTCAGCTGTATCCCGAACCACCTGTCAGATGACGCTGTACACATTAGAACTTATAGTGAAAATTCATGATTGATCACTTCAGGAGAGAGAAAGAAATTGAAAATCTGTCAAACATGAATATAATCCATGCTTTTAATTATACATAAGTTCAGAAATAGTCGTCTTTTACTTATTTTGGCATAATTTTCTTTATGAATTACTTTTTACTAGACACATAGGCATATTCATATTGTTTATAGTTCATCACCAATACATTTAGACAGGCCAACTAGATAGGATATACACTGTTTTATGATTCAAGGGAGGCAACTAAGAAGCACATATGAACATCAACAATCATCGTAAGAAAATGCATTTTTGCAGGCATCAGTAAAAAAGAAAATACTTATGTTGTTTGGTGTTCACTGAAGGCATCAACAAGCACATATTTCATAGGAGAAAACATCTCTCAAGATATCCCTAGTAAAATGCTATATTTATTACCAGTCCTCAATTAGGTTTCCTGTGGTGTGAGGTTTCAAAGAAGAACTTTGATCCCGGGATCTGCAGCCAACCATGTAGAGAACATTTGTTACCTGGAACAGGCACATGATATAGAAATCTAAGAGAATTGAATAGCTACAAGGTTATGACAACACTTTATTGCTGATAGTTGTAAAGGATGCAAGAGAACCCTTTAGTGATATATCTACAAAAGTTAGCAGCATATATCTAAAAATGTTAGCAATGTTGCATGGATATGCATATTTCATGCACATTTGCGAAATGAAGCAATGTGGCTAGATGAAGCAAGGTTTTGGAAAATGCAATATCTAGGACAGTAGTACTTGCATTTTGAGTGCAAGCAAATCGAAACATATTTACTTTTATTGAAAGGGTAAATATATCAATTCCGACCTTGCACAAGAAGAAAATGAAACGAGCAGTTAGTCCCTGGAACTTACCAGTACACTGAATACTAGTGTTGCCGATAGAAGCTCGAGACCTCTATCAGCAATAGCCTGCAGTAACATACAAGAGGATGCACTTGAGAAAAAAAATCATCCAAAATCACCCACAGATTCGAGGTGCAACGTTAACAAGAATGATAATTAGGTGCCAGCCAATCTAATTTAATATGCATAAAACATAAGATTAGGCATTGAATATGAGCTGAAATGCAATAAGTTCTCACCGTGGGTGATAAGAGATCCATCCAGCCACCAATTCCAAGCAGAGAAACCAATAAAACAAGTAGCAATAAACCTGGAACGAGTCCAAAACAAAGTCTAAATCAAAACGAACTCAAAATCGGAGTGCACAAGTGAAGAAAGCCGTATTTCCAACCGTTACAACGGTAATGCAGGCGAGTTCCATCTGATAAAGTCACTCCAGGTACATTTTTTCCCGGCAAAATGGATCCGACGATCGCCAGATAAGTGAAATATCCGAGCAGCATAGCGACCTATCGCCAAAAAAAAAAAAATCATCGTCAAAATTAGATCGAGAGCGATACGTAAACAGAGAGGGAAAGCGGAGTAACCGAAGTCCATGAAGGAGTGAAGGCGTGGAGAAGCAGGCTGAGATCCATTCCCAGGTTGAGATTCAATTAGTATCTCAGCTTGGAACTCTTGTTGTCGGGTAAACTATGTTTGAGTTCAATGGGGAAAAATATCATACAGAGAGTGTGACTGAGAGTGTTTTTTATTCCAACTGTGTTTGGCTGTTTTTTATTAATACTTTCCCAAGCCAAGTAAGTAATTCATGCTGCTTGAATAAAAAAAGGCACGTTTGCGTTAGACTCGGTCCAATTAATATATAAAGAATGAGATCGACAACAATAATAGGGGCGGCAAACAACACACGGTTCTGCTTTCGGCGTCGATAATTAATATATAGATAATGAGACCAGCAACAATTATTTTTTTACAGCTCGCTCCGGGTTCGCCTTCGGCTCCCCTCGCTCGACTCATGGCTTAGAATAGGAGTGGCAAACAATTGACCTAACGTAAATATTTGTCATAAAGATAATTCAAGGTATCCTAAAAATATCCGATTTTTAACCGTTTTTATAACAATGCATTATTTAGTTTTCTAAAAAAAAAAAAAACAACACGTTATTTATTATGATGAATCAGTTATCTAATACTACTAATTGTTTTTTTATTAGATAGGATTATTTATTAACGAAACTACTGAATATTAACGAAAATACTTAATTTTCAAACAATTTTCAAATTTCCACTTAATTTTTCAAACAATTTTCAAATTTTCACTATAAATTAATAATTATTAATTTATAGATTAATTAATAACTCTCTTAATTAATAACTTTTTGTTGGTCCCAAGAGTATTAATTTATAGAGTTTATACTGTTTTGGTGGAAGGTTGTAATTTGATGATAATTATGAAATGAAACCCACGAATAAAGTAATATTGAATGTCCTATTGCTACTGAAGCTACGATAAGAGTATTACATTTACAATATTCCTAATTTTAAAAATAAAATTACAATGTCGAAATTACACCGATTAAAAGGGATACATATAAAATAAATTGTAATAAACCAAGTGAGTTTGTATTCATAACGTTCTAAAAATCGTTTGAAAATTACTAATTCAGACTAATATGGTGGCATATTACGCAATTAATCCACACCTAATTTTATTGAATTTATAGTATCTTTTTTTTTTTTTTTTCTTTATCCGGATCCTCCATCACAGGGCCCAACCCAATTTATATTATGTGAAAAAAAATAAAGTAATAAAGGCAAAGGGCAAAACATACTAGTGATTAAAACACACAGCCCAATAGTTGAAGCCCAAAGCTAACCGAGCCCTCTTCTCTCCATTTTGCATATTCCAGAAACATCCACTTAGGGTAGTCCGCGTCGCACAGTAACTAAACCCCACTCCGCATTTATAAATTCATTTCCCAGCCCTAGCGCTATTCATTAGTCGGGTTTCGAAGTTTTGCCTCCTTTCCCCCGTCTTCTCAAAACCCTAAACACCCCTCTCTCTAAACCCCGCCACTCTCGCATCGCTTCTTCGCACGCTTCGGCAATGGAGTTTTGGGGTGAGTATCTCTCGTATCCATCGCTTTCTCTTTTATTTTGCGCGTGTTTCTTCGCACCTGCGTATATGCATTCTGTTTCACTACTCATTTTCGCGTGTCTGTTTCGTTTTTCGTTCGCTTTCAGTTATGTTCACTGCGTTAATATTTGAATAATTATATTTTGTATTCTGTTCACCGTAAATTATTACTTCCGAGGATGCTTTACCACAACAGAGCCATATTTGTGATTGAAATCTGCTAGGTTTGTGCTGTTTGTTATCCGCGCTGTAAATTACTTGTTCAGGAACATTTCTATCCCTTTAGGGTTTGCAGAGTCATTTTTGTCACCAATTTTCGCGCCACATGTCTTGTGTCAGTTGTAAATTATTATACTAATTTTTAACACGTCAATTTAGAAAGTATTTAAATTAGTATTTTAAACTGTTGTGTTTCAGAGGTGTTCTGATGATTATTTTGTTATATTTGTTTACTTTGCGAAATAGAGGGTACAGCAAGGGGATGCCAGTTTGCAACTGATATTATTTCATTCCAGGATGTATGAAATTAAGCCTAGCGTTTCTATCTTTGCCTTAATATGTACTTGTGCTCAATTGTGGATTTTCTTTGTTTCTGTTAGTAAGGTTTGCAGTAAGTTTTTACTATTTGTTTCTGGAGAAGTAGTGCACCCTTTACCCTTATAAAAAAGTAGAGGAATGTTTGGTCCGTGCTTAACTTACCCACACCAGTGTCTTTCTGTGTGTTTTTATCATCATATTCCTTAAATTATTTAATGGTTTAAAAATATGCACTTTTGGAAAACATGCTCATAGATTTATACGGTTCAGGTGTTGAGGTTAAAAATGGAGAGCCCCTAAAGGTTGAGCCTGGTGAGGAAATGGTTCTGCATCTGTCTCAGGTCTGATACTATATTGTTTTGAGAGATATAATTGTCTTTTTAAGGTTTTTAGTATTCTGAAGATAAATATTATTACAGGCTTGTCTCGGCCAGTCAAAAAAGGAGAAAGGGAATGAATCTGTCTGCTTGTTTGTGAATGTTGATGGGAAGAAACTTGTTCTTGGAACACTATTCTCCGAGAAGTTGCCCCAGCAACAGTTTGATTTGGTGTTTGACAGAGATTTTGAGCTATCCCACAACTGGAAAAATGGAAGTGTCTACTTCTATGGATACAAGGCCAATAACCCTTTTGAAGAATATCCTTTGAATTGAAAATTTTCCTTCAAATTAATGTCTTCTTATCAAGTACTGTATGATAAGCGTTACTGTTTGAACCTTTTCTCCTTGACTCTCAAGCTCTTTCTTCACTGGTCCATCTCAAGATGAAGAATCTGGTATGAATCCTTTGACTATTATTTCTTTTATCAGTCAACTCTTCTATCCTATCCCCATATACTTTTGGTGTTACGTTATATAATGTATCTGCTTACTTTCTCAGATGAATCAGAATCCGAAGAGGATATTCCACTCGTGACAGTGAAATCTGAGCCAAAGGCTAAGCAAGAGAAACCTGCAGAAGCTGCAAAAGCCAATTCTGCCAAAGGCAAGGACTCGGATGCTGGTAAGCACAAGGTGAAGATTGTGGAGCCTATCAGAGACTTTAATCCTGAAGATGATGATGATACTGATGATGATGATATGTCCGACGATGATGATGAAGATGACTCTGAGGTACACACATAGATATTTAAATAGTATATATGTTTTGTACTTATGGATAAATTTAGTATTTGTTATCAGATTATTAATTGAGGGTGCTGTGTTTACTGTAATATATTTTACTTAGTGTCTTTGTTTTTGATACCTTGTGGAAGTCACATTGGGCTGGTTGTAGCTGTTGCTTCATTGAACTGACTAGAATGTTAAATAGCTGGAAACAAAAATAGCTATAGTTTCTATATATTTATTCAAGTGGATCATAGGGTCAAATTTTCTTATTTTTATGGCATTTTCTGTTAAATTTATTTATTGAGTGATCATTTGATGGTATTTGTACTGCCATCTATGTTTATGGGGTTGCCCACACAACAATGTATTAGTACTAGAGCTTATGTATTTGTTCTATAGCTGATGCCACCTGGAATTTGCAAGTTTTGTGATTGAAATTTGTGTAGGTGCTTGAATTAATTAGTTTGACAATTGCAGGATAGTGATGATTCTGATGAATCTGATAGCGATGAAGAGACTCCAAAGAAGGTAAAAACATGATATTATCTTTCTCTGATGATATGAGATTTACATATATTGTGTATTCACTTGATTTAATTTCCCTTGAAGCCCGAGTCGAGCAAGAAACGAGTTGCAGAATCTGCTACCAAAACTCCTCAGCAAGACAAAAAGGCCAAAGTGACCCCCCAGAAAACTGGTGATCATCTTCTCACATTTCTCTGAATTACATTTTCATGTTGTAGTCTTTTTACATGGGTTGAACGTGTTTGATTTCTGGTGTAGATGGAAAGAAGGTTAGTGGTCACGTAGCCACACCTCACCCAGCAAAGCAGGCTGGGAAGACTCCTGCTAACAAGCCAAATCAGCAGACACCGCAATCCGGAGAATCAGTTACGTGCAAGAGCTGCCCCAAGTCATTTGGCTCAGAGAAAGCTTTGGAATCCCACACAAGAGCCAAGCATGAAAGCAAAAAGTAAACTTTGGACATGGGAGGATTTGTTTTTTTGCAGACTTGGCCTTCAACTATTAAGAGGGTGTTATCAATGTGTAAAGGTCTGGGGTAGGTTGAGGAGGCTTCTACATGATGGTTTTGGTTTTATCGGAAACAATGTAGCTAAATGATCTTTTTTATCTTCTCTTTTCATGAATTTTGGATTGTTACATGAATTTTTCCCAACTCATGTTTCTCTAATTCTAATGATTGTTCTAGTATCATTTATCTGTTAAATGTGGTTGGGCATTTAAAATGTCCTGTGTTGGTATTGTAGCTATTGTTTCTTTTTGTTCCTTTACGTGATGCTACACTAAATTTGTGCTATAATGCCTATGAATGCTATGTTGAAATCCTATATATATATATTGCTAATTTTGTAGTGGATTCCCAGTTTTGCCGGCAGATGAATTTTTACTATAAAGTCCGTCCTTTTGGAAATTGATAGTACTTTCAGTGTGAGTAAATTTTACGTGAAGGGAATTATTGAGCAGAAAGAACAATTCAGTTCTTGATCGAACTGTAATTTACAACAATTTTAACCAATTATCTATAATATAAGTGTCATTCCAAAAATGAATCAGTATAAGCTCATAATAAAAATGTTCAAATAATTTCTCAATATACAATTTTACCTGGTGTCCCATTGTAGTTTCTGGTCAAGTTTAAAAGCTTATGGTTACGTTTTTATTAAATTATTATATATATATTTGCAAGAAGTGATATCGGATGGCCGAACTTGGGGAAGATCGTGTTATTCTTTTTCTCAGTTTTAACAATTGATCTAATTATTTTGTGTATTGTTTTACCAATTAAATTGGAGTCATAGGAAAGGTACATGTACTCCACAAATGAGTGGAAATAATACCCTTTAGATCTTGATTTGCCGGAATCCGGCAACAGCTTTATGAATCGCAGAAGTTAATTCATATGTAATTTGGAGGTTATACGGATAAAATAGAAAAATATTATTCTCTTTGTCCCGTTATAGATGGCCTATTTCTTTTGGGCACGAGAATTAAAAAAGGGTGAAAAGTAGTGTAAAGTGATTTAAAATGATGATCAAAATATATACTCCCTCAATCCCTAAAAAGTGTGCGAGTTTTTCTTTTTTTGTTTGTTCCTAAAAAGTGTGCAACTCCTTTTTTTTGGGAAACATACTTTACCAAAAAATCAATAATCTTCAACTAATATACATACAATTTTTCAAAAAGTGGAACCATTTCTCCACTCACATTCACTTCATCACTCTTTTGATTAAAATGTGTCACTCCAAACATTGCACACTTTTAAAGGACGGATGGAGTATTATTAAAAGTTGTGTAAGTGAAAAATATTTTCTAAAAGAGTAACAGAATAAAATGGGACAATCTAATAAAAAATACATACTAACTGAAATGGAACGGAAGGAATATTATTTTTTAAATAGAAAGCTATGAATACTAATAGAACTAAACATTGCATAGTGGAGTACACAATTATTCGTGTAAAATCTATATTACCAAGTATGCTATTCAGGTTACATTTTGTATGTTTCATGTGTCAAACTAATTGACAATTTCAGGTGCATATACATATTTCGTCATTTTGTTAATCAAACTAAATTAACAACTTCACAGCGTTATTTTACATAACACTAATAGGGAAATTTTACTAAAATAAAGAGTAAAAAACAAGAGCGAATGACTATTGATGCAACTAGAATGAACTAAAGCTTTTTAGTTGCTACCAATTTTTCACAATACTAAAAACACCCGAAAAGTACAATTCAGTTTAGTCACAACAGAAAGATTGAATGCAAGAGTTTCCATGTTACACACCTTAAAGAATCCAAAAGGAGAAAAAGAGGAAACAATAATAATCTTCTAAATAAGGGGGAATCATTGCCTGAGTTAGAACTGCTGCATGAAATTCTAAAAAATAAACATTGCACAACGGAGAGTCGCTTTGCTGATGAAGCCACTTCATTTCTGTGTCGAATCGATATCACAAGCACTTAACCCTTCTCAGCCATCACATATACTGGCTGCATCTTGCGATCTTTTCTGCAGTCAAAACTGGCCAAACCTGTATAGAAATATTTACATAAGCTGCTACAAATATAGACCATGCCCCAGCAGGAGTATCCGACCCTGCAAACCTTGAAAAAATCGTATTAAATTATCATATATTAAAACGGCTTTATCCTTCAGCTCCACATAGTAAAAAAAGGACGCTTACCTGTTTATTATATTAGTCATCCCGGGAATTGGTTGGTAGGACTGGGGTGGGGGTGGAGGGAGAGTGTAAATAATCAAGGGACAACAATTCTAAGGGAAATACTCAAAATACATATTGAGAATACATCTTCCGACTTATTTCTCTATGAAAAGACAAAATTATCCTGCTCCACCAACTGATAATACTATGATCAGTTTAGTCATGTAAGCTTAAGCAAAAACCAGTGTTTGCTAAATGTGGTGTGTGTTTGTGTGTGTGGGTGGGGGGGAGGCCCATGGCATGCTAACATTTCATATGAATATAGGGCAGACTAATCTATAGCAGCAGCTTCCCTTTTCCTAGAAATGTTATATAATGTTTCACCAAAAATGTCATGGAATGGATGCCTATTCCCACAATTGAAAACTAATTTCAGATTTTTTTAGGCTTATTAAAAAAAAGAATATATCGAACCATTTGCCTGTATAATTTGCTATGCCTCCTAAAGATAGCTATTTCATTGGAAGGAGGAAAGGGCGATAATGGTGAATTATCCGCACCTGCACAGTGAAAAATAGGCAGTAAGCCTTTTCTCACGGCAGTACGTAGATAATGAGTAAAGGGCCAAAAGCTACATGACAGGGAATAATCAAACAAAGAAAGAAGACAAACCAAGATTAACTGCATTATCTCTAGAAGTCATAATCTCCATTTCCTTGCTCCGATGGACGCATATTGTCGTCATAGGAACGCGAACGCCCGTCATTATGTTCGAAGCCATGGCTATCATCCTCAGGTTTATTATTCTGATCTCTAGCAGGTTCAGGATTCTCCCTTTCCTTATTCCACTGTTCGATTTTAGCCCTTCTCTCCGCACTGCTTTCTCTGACCGGGCTCCTGTTTCTCCTTCCCCCAGGACTTCTGCTACGACCACTCCTTCGACCACCTGGACTTCTGCTTCGAGGTCTTCTGCCTCTATCATGGTGACGGCTATCACCACCCCTTCTTCCAGAGCCATGGCGCTCCTCATAGCCACGATGGCGAGGACTACGGCTTCTGCTTCTACTGCGGTCATGCCTTCGTCTACTCTTCCGGAACAACTGCTGCCTCAGTTCCCTGCAGGCAAATTAAATACATCATATATAAATGACATGGCAGAACAGTGTTTATTTATTTATAATTAAAAAAAAAAACTTTGAGACAAGCACACCTGCTTATCTTTTTCAGATGCATGAAGTTGCAGTATCCACCTCGATTGCATACATTTTCTTCATATTGCCTACAAGTTGCCTCACGGAAATCCGTCACAGGAGAGAAGTCAGCAATGATCGGTCGCCCTGAATAGATTCAATTTAGGTAATCTGGAGTCAGTTCAATCCAGATATAAAAGATTACAAGCCCAATCAGGAAATCCATTTTACACTCCAAATTCTAAAGAAATAAATAAATTGCACTTATCTGAAGAATTCTCCACAATATCACATACCATTCACACTAGGTTTTCATATATCAGGAAACAGTCATGTGTACAAGTTAGCAGTTACAAAAGAAAATACATCCAGCCAAACTTTTTCTATTAGGATGATCCTCCTAGTACACAACTAGAAACTGAAGTGAAAGAAAAAAAATTAAAACTTGAAGATTAATGTTTCAACCTTACGCAAATCATAATCAAAATCATCTATGGTATACAAATAGACTGCACATCATATCTAGAATCCAAGGAAGGATGAAAAACACAAACTGTAACGAGTCAAACCTTCATAAGACCTTCCAACGAGATTCTGCAGTGCATTCTGTGCTTGGTCTTCCTCCCTAAACTGGACGTAGACATTACCAACCATGTGGTCAGCCAAATTATCACATATGTTCAAGCTCTGGATGTCACCATATTTGCTCAGCTCCTGAAACAAATCTTCGTAGAAATCCTATCCATAACGAAGCAAAAACATAATTAGGAAAATAAATTCAAGTCCTCTAACACAATCACGTTATTCTACAGAACATTACGTTATTCAGACAACAACAAACAAACAAAACAACTGAGGCCCTAAACAAGGAATTTTGTCGACAAAATATCAATTACTATATCTTTTCATAGGTAGCACCCAACACATCAAAACCAGAAATTTGTTCAGCTAAATATACCATCATGCAAGTAAGATGGTTTCTTTTGTAACCCTAGAAATTTAAAACCACATATCAGATCAAACACTCCCGCAAACAAATCACAGAAAATAGCCACAAACACAAATTCCTCAGCGAATCAACAGGCTAATAAAAACAGCCAACAAATCACTAAACCCTAAGCTGAATTACAGTAATAGAACAATACGAGTGAGAAAATCGGCCAATTAAGTGAGGCGAGGAAAGAGAACCTCGAAATGGGATTGGATCTTCTTGGGGTCGATGGGCTGGCCCTGGGGGTCGACGCCGGGGGTGATCATATCGGGGCGTTGGTACATGTTGGAGAGGAGCAGCGTGGGGCTGATGCTGGGCTTCGTATGCAGACGCGAGCAGCGGTCGCCGTGCCTGCAGGCACCGATCTTGAAGTAGAAGGGGCAGTTGACGCGGTCCTTCTCCGTCCCGAAAATGGATGCCAAGTGCTCCGCCATTTTTCTCTCTCTTTAGAATTCTTTCTTCTGTGCAGAGAGAGAAGCTTGTTTGTAAAGAGGAGGGGGATTGTCCGCTCTAGGGTTTGCAAATTAAAATGGGGATTGGGATCTATTTTGCTTATAATACCGTTACTGTGATGCATATTTTCATCCAGCTAGTTTGCCCGAGAGGTTAAGGGGGAAGACTTAAGATCTTCTGCACATTAGTGCGCATGGGTTCGAACCCCATAGCTAGCAAATAATATATATATTTTTTTTTTTTCAGTTTGTGCATTTTTCAATTCTTTTATTCCAATTTTCTTTTATTTTATAGCTAAAACAACACAATCTTTCCTCTTTTTCGCCCCATGATTATATAATACCCTAGTACAAGTTTGATTTACAACAACTCACATTTAGATCTTTATTTATAGCTAAAACAACACAATATTTCCTCATTTCTCATTTCATCTTTTTATGTGGTGTTTAAACGTATCCCGCTAAAAGTTTGGACACCAGTGGCATCGAAAGTGAAAACTTATTGTGATAAAAATAGACAATTATAGTTCAATAACGAATTTGTTGCTACAAATATAGCCTGATTTTCAATGATGTCAAAGGAAAAGGAAACGCGGCATAGAATAACGGAACCCAACTTGGCCGTTAATTTTTGTGACATAAGACAAACGTCAGTTTGACCTTTTAATAATAATCTCTCATTTCACAGTAAACTGTCTTGCACTCTTGATGACCAAACACTTGGTACTTGATGGTGCAAAGTAATTATATTATTTCGATTTTCAGCTATATAATCTTTTTGATGAACACATTCATTTTGTTGTGAGAAGAAAGAGAACCTGAAAAGTATTGCCCCTTTCATTTACAAACGCAACATTTTATACTAATCTCATTGAAATCTAAGGTGGAATGTAAGTTAATAAGATTGGGTGAGCGCAATGCCTTACAACTTACAACCAAACATAATCAAGTTTCTTTATTTAAGGAAAAACATTCTAAATCTTTGATAGCACACCATCAGCCAAGAAACAAAACAAACACTACAAAATAGCAAGTTTAATTCATAAGATGAAAAACATGGCATTCCCGAACTCCAGAAAAGAATTTCAAATGAGAAATTACATGCTCAGCCTCAGCCTGTGAAGAGTTTTAGTTCAAGACTCGCTAAAGGTCTAAAACCAAAAATTTCGATTATTCAAACGTCGTCTTAAGTTATACCCCAAACACGCAAGTTCTACGAGACATTATTTAGCCGTAGTCAAGCCTCCACACTCCATTGAACTGACAAGTGCCTAGTAGGGAGCAACGGGTGTGCGGAAGTTGGCTCCTGCATACACTGCTTCTGAACCAAGTTCCTCCTCAATCCTCAGCAGCTGAAACCGATATACCACTTTGTTTATTAGACCGGATAACAAAAGCAAACCAAGAGAGACAGAGAGAGGTATGAGATTCAAAGTAAAGAATAATTAGATGCTTGCCTGGTTGTATTTTGCAAGACGTTCTGATCTGCAAGGAGCTCCGGTCTTAATTTGCCCCTGAGATATGAAGCGAGGTAATAGACTTAGCACAGGTATTACAGTGGATAAACAGAGGGGGTAGAGTACAACTGTAAGGTTTTGAATGAGCATTACCGTGGACAATCCAACGGAGAGATCAGCAATGAAAGTGTCTTCGGTTTCACCACTACATTAAGAATGAAAATATTGAGTATCTATGAAGTTCTATAAGAATTCAATCATAATACACACAAACACTCAAAATATAATACCTGCGGTGGCTGGCCATCACACCCCATCCAGCATGTTTCGACATTTTTACAGCTTCGATACTCTCAGTCACAGATCCAATTTGGTTAACCTTCAGAAGAAGGGCATTGCAACTCTTCTCCTTGATTGCCTTCTCAACTCTCTGCAGATGTTTACAACCAACAAAGTAAGAACTTCAAAATACAAATTTTTAATAAGCTTCTAAAAACCAGCAGCAAAATGTGACAGACTACAATTCAGTTGACAATTACCTTGGGGTTGGTGACAAGGAGATCATCTCCCACGACCTGCACCTCAGTGCCACATTCAGCGGTCATTTTGGCATAGTGCTCCCAGTCATCCTGGTCAAAGGGGTCTTCAATCGACACAATAGGGTACTCGGACACAAATGACTTGTAGAGATCCTTGAGTTGGTCACCAGTGATCTTATCTTTCCCATTGTTGTTCTGCAGGCACAAAGCTATGAATGTGAGCATAGAAAATCTACAGAAATCGTTTGATCTGCTGTCCACACATGGGGCAACATGTCTCGAACAAGACAATAAACACATTCTAATGCTCTGAAATTGCAGAGTAGCAACTTACCTCTTCCTTGAAGTTCAAATCGTATGTCTTGTCCTGTCCATAAAATTCAGATGCAGCAACATCCATTCCAATAACCACCTGGGAAGAATCAAAAGTTGCAGCCTTAATACCACTTAACGGGTGAAAGCCACTAAAAGAGGCAACATTGTACAGGAATTGGTATTGCAGAAAAAAGAACTCACCTTATCGGTGTAACCTGCTTTGGCAATAGCTGTCTTCAGCAGTTCAAGACCCTCCTTGTTCTCCTGAAAAGAGCAGCAATGTTGAAAACGTAAATATTTTATAGCACAACGAAATGGAGAACCAATGCCACCTGAAGTATATCATACCTGGATGTTGGGAGCAAAACCACCCTCATCACCAACATTGGTGGCATCCTGTCCGTATTTCTTCTTAATAACAGCCTGAAATCAAAGTTCAGATCAATTACTTTAAACGACACTGCAATTTAGGGAACACAGATCGGACAATTCAACAAATTACAAGGATATCAAGTAGTAAGAATTAATAACTTCTTTTAGACACTGAGAGACCCAGAATGCAACAGTGCAAGAGAAAACTGTAATTTCTATTCATTGATCATCCTAAATTAGAAATGACTACAGAAATTAAACACAATATATAACTTGCCTTCAAATGGTGGTAGACTTCCACACCCATCTTCATGGCCTCCTTGAATGAAGAGGCTCCAATAGGAAGAATCATGAACTCCTGCAGGAAAAAAGGTTTATTTTGATTGAGACAGTAACACATTTACAGACAAACTTAGATCATAGACACATGCCTGCATGGCAAGTTTGTTTCCAGCATGTGATCCACCATTGATGACATTGAAAGCGGGAACTGGGAGCACCATGTTCTTGTTACCAGCTAGGTTGGCAATGTGCTGATAACAGAGAGTAATCAGGTCAGAAATCTCATCAAACGGCATAGTAATTCTAGTAATCATATTCAGTAGAAAGAAGCATGCAATCAACCAATAGAGGATTAACAATTCAAATGAGTAAGGACAAAGATAAGTGGTAGTCAGTATACCTTGTACAAAGGGATATTGAGGACAGCAGCTCCGGCTTTGCAGACAGCGAGGGACACGGCAAGAATAGCGTTTGCTCCAAGCTTCAGAAGAACAATTTTATTTTCCTATCAATATATTTTCCCCAAAAGAGAAGGAAAAACACCAACAAATACTAGATATACTGCACTACAATACCTTTTGCTTGCACCAACCCCACTCATTCTGTGTTCCATCAAGTTGGTGGACCATGAAGTTGTCAATAGCAGTCTGGTCTGTTGGGTCCTGAAAAGTACAAGAAAAATATCACAATTTATTCAGTATGGTTTGTTATGTTATGTCACTAAAAGTACAAGACAGTTTCGTTGGTAAGGGTCGAGGAAAACAAACCTTTCCAACAAGGGCTGGAGCAATGATGCTGTTGACGTTGTTAACAGCCTAACAAAACACGCCAGAAACATCAATAAAGTTAAGTTTAAATCAGGTGCCTCATGGATCTCATCTATAGACAAAGTACACAGCGAATGCTGACCTTTGAGACACCCTTGCCGAGGTAGTCGGATCCTCCATCCCTCAGTTCAAGAGCCTCATAGATTCCTAATACAAGATTTAGAAAACACTAATCAATTAAAGCAAACTTGTTATTCAGCAGATAGTTAGTTGCACTACTAACTATGATTATATCATGTCACAAGCACAGATCACCACATTAAATTACTAAAAGTAAGCTTGAAAAACGAAAAACCGTATTGAATACTGTTGAAAAAATACATCTGGAGAAGTCTAAGAAAATAGAGTATCTCTCTAAAACATTCTCCAGAGCTGTAGTTCTCAGTTACAGTGGAGTTCATCTAGTAAAGAAATCAAACTAACCTATTTCAATCAAAACACCTAAAAGTATCGTTTTCATAACAAAATTAGTGTTGAAGAGTCTAGATTATACCAATCGGGAGAAAAAATAAATGAAATAAGCGCAGGGATTCAGATCTTACCAGTGGATGCACCACTCGGAACGGCAGCTCTAGCAAAAACTCCTTTGGATGTATGCACATCAACCTACAATTAGTCCAAAAACCAAACATTATCACAACAAATAAAAACAGCTGATGCATGGAATACTAAAGTTTATATCGATCAACTCAATCGCCAACAGTTTCGTTATCAAAAAGCGCAAATCAAACTAATTTAGACTAGTATTACTTCAACAGAAACATAAAGTAGATCCACAATGATAATATGAAAAATAAGCAGCAGATGGTAGTGAACACACCTCGACTGTGGGGTTGCCACGGCTGTCGAAGATCTGACGGGCCTTGATGCTCTTGATAGTGTCCATAACTGAGAGAATTAGATCTAGAGCGAGAGAGAGGGTTTACAGTAGTGGAGTAGAGAGGAAAGAGTAGTGACGATAGAGAAGGCGGAGAAGAATATGGGCGTGTATTTGTAGAATAAGTGGGCTATTTAGAGCCGTTGATTTAGATGAGATTTGAGATTAAGGGGTTGATTGGGCAACAAGAAAATAAACTGACTCAAATCTGTGTGCTTTCAAGATTTCATCGACTGTGTCGAAAACTGCGAAATCATTTTATTACAACTACTACAGTCATAGTAGTAGTAATTAGTAAGCCATGTGATGAGATTATTCCCATTATAAATAAAATGAAATAAAATTAGTGAAGTTTATTCAAATATTGGGAATGATGAGTAATTGAGAAGGGTCTTCCTCATTAAACTCAAATTTGATTACATATATAAGAATAATGCAAAATTAACCCACTTTTATTTGATGATATTGGTAATTTAATAGTATCTTTGGACTTTGATATTCTAGCTCGATTTTTTTAATTAAAACAAGGTTACTACTAGTACATCGGATGGCGATGAAAATTGAAATGGACCTAATTTTATGGGAAAATTAATTACTAGTCTTAAGAGACCTAACTATGGCGTTAACTGGTTTATTATTCCTCAAAGTTAGTTGAGTCGTTTTCCTCAAAATATGTAAAACTTAAATACATAGGCCTTTTTTTTATCTCGAGTTAAGGTTTGAATCAAATATGAAATACCATTAACTTTTCAGACAAAAAAAAAAGGTACAAAAAAACCAAACAATGTTGTTTGGGCAATAAGAAAGGAACGAGGTTGAAGTAAAGCAAAGTAATGGCACGTAATTAATGTTTTTTATTCATTTAGCTACAAAAGAATAATAATTTGAGAGATCCATTTAATTATTTATTTCCTTTGGCAAATAATTACCATTAATTCTTCTCCCCTTTTTTCATTACTTCCTTTGAAAACCCAGTGACCGTTCAACTAAATGTTTGTTACTATTGTTTTCTCATAGTTAGTTGAAGGCACATTGACATCTTAAGAAGGGATAATTGTACCCTTGCAATAGAGATGGGATAGTTACAATTAGTATTTTGGTAATTGTTTTTTCTACTCACACATGCTAAACTTTTTTAGATAACTTAACTTATTGATTTATTGATTGAAGGAAAATCTATTTATTGAGTTTTGCTTCATCGTCGATATTTTAGAAATTTAAAAAAGGGCCATTGTATCAAATACTCAATGGCAAGTTAATGTTACAATCCAATTCGTGGTGGTTTGATGCTAATTAAGATTATCATATTTCAGCACGTTATATGCTTTACTGAGCATTTTGCTGGTTTTGGAATTGAGCAAAAAAATATGGAAAACACTAGTAAAAGACCGGATGGTAAATGAGACAAAATATTGCACATCTCGTTGAAAAATCTTCACCATAAATTAAAATTTATAATTCATATATTACAAAATACTAGAACTTGTATCACTTGAAACATCCAAAAGTCGGAAAGTAAAGTAGCCAAATAATAAAATTTGAAAAAGCCTACAAATCATATAAGAAAAGATTCTCGAGCATATTCCTACAGGTCTTCATATAAATTAAAAACACAATGAAGCATATTCCAATAGGGTCTATGTTACCATATTCCAATAGGAAAAAAAAAAAACATTGCTAAAATATTAGCAATTCATAATTTCATATCCCCCTATTTTTCAACTGTTGAATGTTCGAATTATTTATGTTTTATTTTCGTGCTTTATTGGTAGTGCGCATGTCCTATCTAAAATGCTCAAATACTTTGAACATGATAAAATAAATGTAAGATGTTCATCATATATTATTCTATATATGAATAAAAAAAAAAATTATTAGATCACCGCAAAGCAAAAGAAAAGTGGTAACCTTCATGCTCGTCCGGTGCATATTTAATCGACAATAATTACTGTTTGAATATAAATATTTGAATAATTAAGCTAATAATATAGATCCGAATAATTTGGTAGCATGCGCATGGTGCTGTAAGTCAGCAATAAAATGGCAAGGTCAACGACTAATAAGGAATACAAATTATCAGCCAGTATAAAAGCCAGTAAAATAAAAAAATAAAAGATAATGATACACATAAATTTTTAGTAATATTCACTTCCCAGTAAAATAAAAAGTCGTCACATATTCATATATTAGGTTTAGAGAAGTAGGTAGGAGAAAGAAAAAGACATATTGGCAACTGAAAAATCAAATATGTTCACGTGAGACTATTTTAGCTCTTTTTCTATATGTAGCAAACGGCTATATGTAGCTTTCTCAAACACCTTTCTCCACCGAAATTTCTAGATTTATTGATACGAGTCGCTACAACATTTGCCATCAAATAAATTTGCTCACGGTTTTGGAGTTTGAATGTACCATGTAGTACAATTTCATACTTTAATTTCAATATATATTACTCCCTCCGATTTTTTTTGTATTGACACTACTTTTTGGGCACATAGTTTTAGGAAATGGTTGGTAGAAAAAATTGTGTGGTTGAAAATTAAAATAGAGTATGGGGTCATGTATTTGTGTGGTTAAAAATTAAAGTAGATTTTTCGTTTATGGAATAAGCCAGTACAAAACAATCATCCCAATATAAAAATAGTGCCAATACAAAAAAATCGAAGGGAGTAGACAACTAAATCTAAATGCCTATACTATTTAAACTCCAAAAGAACAAAAATTGTCTGAACTATTCTAGAAAGATAAAATAATACTCCCTCCGTTCCCCATATATAGGCCCATGGAAGAGTGGCACGGGTTTTAATAGAAAATGAAAATGATGGTAGTTTGAGTGGAGGTAAATTATGATTTTATTGAAAAAGTATGAGAGAGAGTATGATTTTATTGAAAAAAGTAAGAGAGAGAGAGTATGACTTTATCAAATAAGTACGGTTATTAGGTAAATAAAATAAAATGATAGGGATAAAAATGGATAATGCTTTTACCATAAATGGAAAAAGGAAGGATGAGCCAATATTTCAGAGACGGACGAAAAAAGAAAGTTGGGCCTATATATGGGGGACGGAGGGAGTATAATTTTTTTTTTATGTAATTCTTATTAGTTGTTACACATCAAAACCCTTATCTAAAGGGCACATATCTTGACAAAGGCTCTTCCAGAAGAAAGGTTTCTTGATCTATGCGGAAGACTTGGATTGCTCAATCCAGGAGAAGAAAGCTCGTGAAAAGATACTGAAGTCATTTCGCGATCAAAACTGAACTGAAGGGTATTTTAGGAATTTCAGTTTGAGGGGGAACACTGATCTCAATTCAGTGAACATATACTGTGGTATCGACTGACTACGAAGTTCAGTCGACCAGTAAGTTACTTTATCTTCAGTTACAATTATTTAAATTCGAATTATATTTCAGTTTCATGGAGAGGAAGTAACTGAAGTATGCCCACGTCATCTGCATTAATGTCGGATTTCAAAAATTATTTATTACGACTAAGGCGCGGAAGTGAACCATCACTCCTCAAATTTGACCTTTGACATTCCATCAAACAAAACTACCCTAAGTCATCACTTTATTCACTTTTCACACTTAGTAATTTTTCATCTTCTAAAATTCTCTCTGCACTTAGATTTACCCTTCCTTTCCAGAATCCCTCCTTTGTTTTTCAGTAAAAGTGCATGTATAACATAATGGTGTCAAAATCAGTCCCCTGTTTGAACAGGACAGTTCAATATGAGCCATCCATCCGAGAAAGCGATTTCTCTCTCCCCTCTCATGCGGATATTCAGGCGATTTTAACTCGCCATGGCTGGATGAAGTTCGCCACTTACCTACCAGACCGTCTCTAACAACTCCAGTAAATCACTTCTTTGATTCACTGCGATTGAGCAACATCTCCGGCGAATATCACGCCGAGATCATTGTACAGACCTCTGCTGACGGGAAGGAGAAGGAATCCTGCCAAATCAACGTCTCCAGGGCTTTAAGAAGCCTCCATGGCCTTCCTGCATCTGGCCCCCGTCCGACGTCGAGTTCGAGATTTTGAAGCGTACCTTCTAGCAGTATGTGAAGGAAAAGGATTATGATACAACGAACTATCCTTTCCTCAAGCGGAAGATGGAACTTTATCACTCAATGAGTGAATCAAACCATAAGATGGCTGAAGCATATTATCACGGCATCAAAAAGAAGCTTTCAGCCATCCCCACCAATCCAATCAATGTTGCTGATGCGATCTCTTAGGCCTTGACGCCCTTCCAGGAGCGAGTGGCAGCACTTGAGTCTCAGGTTGATAAGATCCCGGCCCTGCAGATGGAGATTCAAGACTTGCTCTTCAGCTGGGATGATGCCAAAAAGGGGGAAGGATATACTGGTTATTCTGAAGACCAGTTTATCGAAGAACAGATGCAGGCTTTCACTGCTGCAATGCATCCTCCTCCCCCTCACACTGATATTCCTCAAATCTCAGCGGAGTATCAAGTGAGGCACAACAAGAGGCCGAGAGAAGACGAAGATTAGTCTAGAAGGACTAAGAAGAGGTTGTACTCAGCAGAAGCTGAAACTACCCCAGCCAATGTGAAGAAGGTATCTACAAAAATGATGCCTCATCAAGACCTAGCCATCTTTGGCAATGCAGGATTACTCGTCTCCCATGGGAAAAGATTCCATTCTGCTAACAAATGGGTACCTGCCGAGTTGAATTTCTGGTATGAAGGGCAAAGGGAAGTTTTTGTTAAATGGTACTATGTTTTCACGTGCATCAAGAGCAGCATCGTGCCTGTTGCGGATGCTTGGGACTACTTCCTCTACTACCACGTTGACAAAGTGGAAGTAAGAAGACTCAAGGAAGCAGCTGCGAAGGCTGGAGTCAAAGTAATTCCTTACCCGAGCTACAAGTCTGTTTTACCTCCGTTGTCTGGCGGTCTCGTCAGCACTTCTCTAATCGAGCTTGAGGTGAACGCTCTGGCGAAGATTTACATGATGGTGCCAGACATGAGGAAGGAGGACTACAAGAAGCTGAGGAGCAGTGTATATGATAAGTGCCATTTTTTATAGTGTTTTGCATGTTGTTTTATAGTGTTGTTGGTTTTGTTGTTGATAGTTTTAGCTCGTTTTATTATGATTTTATGTTTTGTCGAGCTTTGCTATACTTGGGTAGTTTTTGGTGTTTTGTAGGTTCATTGGCATGAAAACAGACAC
>JAYJMF010000036.1:2675284-2691348 GCA_036873715.1 Salvia sclarea | reverse complement strand
GGTGGCTGCCGCAGCGACCGCGGGCGCGCCCGCCCCGCTGCGCACACCCTAAGTATTCAAATTCATGAACTTTATTAGATCCACCGGGCACCGACTAAGCTATTTAAGTCTTAATAATGGAGACAATTTGGCAATTAATATAAATACTTTGGTGGTGCTGGCTAAAATAGGTTAGGGAGAGTGTGAACTAGGCCCTTAAATGGTCAATTGGTATAAAATATAGAAAGATATAATTTGGATTGTTTTCCATAAACAAGTATATTTTCCGCACGTTGAGACTATTTGACTATATGTGTGTACATACCATTTTGTAATGGGCCGTTCTTGGACTTATTTGAAAACGAAAGGGTGGTCAGACGTTGTCATCAGTTATCTTTTCCCACATATTTAATGCGAATCCAAATGGAAAAATAGTAAAATACAACAAGATTGATGATTTTGTAATTACCTTATATATAAGTGTTTCCCTTTTCTAATGTAAAGAGCAGCTGGACCTTGTATTGTGCGGTCACCTTTTATTGTTGATGAAAGGTGTGGTCAGCTTCCATATAAAGTGAAAATTTACATTTTGAGCCCTGAATCCTAACTACAGAAAATGTTATTGTCAATTATAATTTGTTTGCCAATTACAATATGTTTAAAAGTTCTAGTCCTAATTAGTAATTACTGTGCTGTTATCTCATGGGATAGTTGAACAACGTGCATGCCTCATCATATTTTTCATAAAAATGTTTCTATACTACATTTAGCAACATGTCTATGAGTAGACTAATACTTATCAAGATACGAACGTGTTTAATTCAGAAAAAACATTGCAATATTTATATTTGTCCACACAATTATAATTTTTCCATTCGAAAACAAATTTGATTATTACATTATAACATACAATAAATTTTTAATTTTCTATGTAATATTACTCAAAATGACCAATTTTTAAAATTTAAATTTGTCGACATGTTTATATTCAATAATAACATAGTTGATTTGTCAAAAAACTTTTTAAAAGATATTTAGAAATGTATTTTAGAAATAAGCCTTAATTTTAAATGATACTCCGTAATAACTATTTTATTTTAAATGTATTTCTACATGTGATATATCAAAAAAAAATTATGATCTTCAATTTGATATGCATAATGGGTATGTTATTAACGAAAAAAGAGTTCTATATAAGAAAATAGAAAAAGAAAAAGTAAGATTTAAAATTACTACATATACCCCTCCCCCAACTATTTTTTTTTAATTATCTCTCCTACTACTGAACTTACTACACGCAGATTTAGTCTATTTGTCTCCACCTACCAAAATTGAAGAATTCTTTTGTAATTAAATTAAATTAATCCATTTTTCCTATGCATATAATATAGATACTTGATTTTAAAGAAACTACAACATTACCATTTGAATGAAAATTGATTTAAATTAATTTATATTTGATTTTTATGATAGTATAGATATCTCCAGATTTTAAGTTTTCGATATCAATGTAAGGTTTACATCATTTTGTGAATATTTCAAAAGTCAGATTATATAAAATCGAATTTAGGTGTGAAGCAAAATACTACAAAATTGGTGCAATTCAAACTCCACCGACTAAATACAGACGTAACGTGAGTGAGCAGATGTCTTGTTTTATATTGATGGAAACAATAATTTTTATGATTACAATCTTTTACTAACATGAAACACATGCTTGAAGCATCAACTGTATACAAATTGAATTTACTAGTATATGACTAAAGACAAGTAGCTCCAAACTTTAACCCCATTGTAGGCTCCAACGGCACGACGTCGTTTAGAACGTTCCGTTACCGATGATCCACAGCCAGTCAAGAGCAACGCCCGCAAATATACCAGCAAGAAGAAACACTACCAGCAAATTCCCCAACGCGTTCTGCTCCGGTGCCTACAATCACAAAACACCCATTCACCGTTAAAACAACAAAACAAAGATGAATGTCAATCTCCCTACAATGGACTCACCTTATAGCCTCTTGGAGCAACCGTGAGCACACAAACCGTTAGGTACCCGTTGGTTAGCCCCAAGAACGACACCAACATTATCATCCATCCTTGATCGCCATACTTGGCCGTGAAATAGAAGCAAGGAATCAGCAGGAAACGCGACACACACGCGATCATGAGGCCCTTTCGCGACTCCAACCTTATGCATTGGATCAGAGGAATGTACCTCGCTATTAGATCCGAAACATTGTACATTGCTATAAGGACGAGTGCATACCTGCATTTCGTAGGTGTAACTCGTTTTACTCATATACTACTGATCCCAATTAATAACAAGCTTGCTAAGGTGACTTACCAATCGCCTAGTCCGTGATTTTTACCTGTGTTTTCATACAAAAAGCCAGGAAAAATCGACAGTGTGAGCACATATATAAGGAAAAGGTCCAAAACATAATCAATGTTCTGAAGCAGCAACTGCTTGATACTCAACCTATCCTGTTTAACATCATCAACCTGCAACAACAGCTAAAACCCGGACTCAAGATTTGGAATACTAGTAGCTAAATCTACTCGATTTTGTTACAGAATGTCTTACAGTATCGCCATCTGCAGTCTTGATCCCGGCTGCAGCAAGATCGGCTGAAACTGTTTTCGACCCTTCTGAGGCGGCCTTCTTCCGAAAATGCTTCACAATAGGCAGTTTCCCAAACACGAATGCATAGAGCAATATACACAGAAACTCACAGAAGGTCGAGATTGCAAGAAACAACACTGCACACAGCACAACATTATCATCATCAACTACTTGAGACTGACTAAGTTGTAGTCAGAGAGGGGAAGAGAGACTCACTAACTCCCTTTCTAAGGCCATTCTCAGTTTTATCAAAAGCTGCTTTTGTGACAAGCCTCAAGCCGGAGGTCAAGGCGCCCGAAGCAGCCAAGCCAGCGAAGAATGACTGCATGAACTCGGGGCACATGAAGGATAAATCCCCAACCATACCACCTTGAACAAGAGCATCTGCAATCCCAAAAGCAGCAACAAAAACACACACTGCCATATAGTTTCCAATCCCTCCTCTCCCAGATGTGGCTAAATCAATCTTCATTCATATCAATCATAAGTTCTTGCAATGGCAAACTCAATCAATCGATTATAATAAGCAAGAAGAAAGAACAACTTACTAAGAGAAGTGCAAATGTGCTTAAGCAGAAGAGGGTGTAGCCAAATATGTTTCGTTTCCTTGTGTCGATCCTGGCCTCTTTGTAAGCAAGAATCGCCATTGATCCCAGTGCAAATGGCTGATAGACCAGAGTGAGTACTCTTGCAGGGTGGTAACTCTGCAAATTAAATCATTTGGTAACTTAATTAGCTAGAAATTTCACTAATCTGGGAATTATGGGAAGAAATGTTGAATTTAAGGCCTAAACTTACTGGGAATATTTGATAGTAATAATCGCTAATTGTTAACATACTATTCCATGAGACGAGGGATCCGAGTCCAAGAAAAAAACAAACTACCATTGCCTTGAACATCCCCTGTAATTTCATCAAAACACATACAAAAAAAAAAAGAAAAAAAAAAAGTTGAATAAAGTGTTGGGAATTAAATTAAAGGTCTAGAAATGAATTCAAACACAAACCTCAATCCTGGCAGGAGGTGCGACGATGCCTGAATCTCCATTACTCATTGCTGCTCTTGAGAGAGAGAGAGATGATAAATAAAATAAGCAGTAAACAGGCTCCAGTGCTAATGTGAAGAAGATGCACAATAAAATGAGTTTCCTATAAAAAGGGAAATTTTAATAAATTAAAGAAATCACAAGATGTACACAAACTCTATGAATTTAAGAAGTCAACTCTGAACAGCTGCCAAATTGGAGGAATCAGAAAGAGTGTTGATCAGAATTTAGAAAACAGGAGGCAAGAAACTACTTAAAATGTTGAAATCAAATAAAGATTCTGTTTGGTTTATGAAAAGAGTATATGAGGAAAAGACACTATCGTTTTCATTTTTCATTGATATCGTTTTCCCTTTATAATATGTATGATATGATGGATAATTTATTACTTTTTCTTGAGTTTAGCAATTCCACTTTTTTATTTAAGAGAGAGAGAGAGAGAGGATATTCTATTCCCATGTGGTCCTAGTCCTAAAGAAAATTAACCAAGTTGCGAATGCACCAACAAAGACATTTATGCAGGCGTCGATGGTAAAGAAATCAATAAAAAATCAATGTAAAAGGAATCTGTATAATTTTTCCATGCAAAAGGCTAAAGCAATAAAAATATCTTAATTTGCATTTTTTTCTAGAGAAAATTTTGCATTATTTTATCTATTTATACAATTGTGCTGTCAATTTACTACTATAAGCTTTTAGGGTCAATGTTTTGTCCGGTTGTGCAACAGCTTTGACTTTTCATCATACTAGTACGTACATCCGCACAATACGCGGCGATCATCAAACTAATTGATATTTTAAGTATATAAATTATTAGATATAAAATAAAAGTAATTGTAACAATATATAAATATTTTTATACACAGATATAAATAAGAAATTCGTTATATATATTATTCATTTACAAAATTATATGAAAAGTGAACAAAAAATACTGTTTCTAAAATATTATTCTTAACATTGTAGAGTTGTAGAATGAATTAATGTAATTTCCTACACCTTAACTGCACTATTTTATAAAATTGATATCGACCTTATTTCTCATATAAAAAATCAAATAAAAAGATAGTTAAGGAAATAGGAGATTAGAGATGAAAATAGAAAAAAAAAATATTTTATACTTTTGAAATTGCTATAATTTTTTAATTTTAAAATTATTTTTTTCTAATTTTCATATTGAATTTAATATCTTGTTATAATCAGATGCATATTGAATATTCTTTATGATTTTTTTTAATGACTTTTAAAAAAATTAAAAATAGAGAGAGAAAGAGAGAAAGAAGATTTTTTTTTTTTGTAGAGAAAATCGTGGGGAAAAAATAGAAGAGAGAGAAGAAGTGGGAGGAAAAAAGAGAGTAATTGAGATTGTTGGAAGAAAGAGAAATTTTGACGGTAAAATATATCCGTTACAACTATTTTATTATACAATATAGATAATGCTAATTTATATATTCTACATTGATATATCTAAATTTCTAGTTACTCATAATATTCTTTCAATCCTTTATTCTCGTGAAGCATGTTGATATATCTATTGAATTGTATTGAACTATAACATCAATTCAATCCTAAACGAATTTAACAATATTCTTGGGCACAAATAGTGAATTTAGGTTGTATCTAGATAAATACACATGATTAAATTTGCTTTCCATTTGAAAATTTAGTTCCTTTGTAGTGTGAATCATAATTTTTATAAGATTTCAACTAACACACTTAAAGTAGATATATCTAAATTTGCGAAAAAAATACAAGAGACTAATTTAAATTAAATCTCATATGATATGAAGTGGTATGTTGGAACTAAACTAGAATTCTATAATTTTGTAAGAGATAATTTAATTATTATTGATTAAAGCTTAATGCTTCTCCAAACACATTAGAATATATTGCTATAAACAACTTAGATTTAAAATATTTCGAAAAATAATATGAAATTTTTAATTATAATTAGAAAAAATTAACAATGAGCATTTGATTTATTAACAATGATTCTATATAACACAGAATAACATGTAAGACGTGTCATCTCTTCTCTTTTAGTGTTAAAAAATTTAAGAATAATATAATATGTTGAAACACGTGATGAAGTTTTAAACAACATGATCGACATTGAGAATTAAAATGCACTCAACGTATACCGTGGCATAAGCATTGCCCAATTCAATTTAAGTCGGTGTAGCATGATGCATGGCCTAATCCAATTTATCTCTTATATATTTCGAAAATCATGAATGTGCATTGACTTGCAATAGTAAGTTTCTTCAAATTTTCAACAACAATAATGATAGATTGACCATTCATAAGTGGTTGCTAATGTTCCAATTTATCATGCGGAAAGATTCATTTTTCAGAAGAAAGTTCGACTTTTATTCATAGACGAACAACATTGAGTCACTAATTCACAGAACTAGGCCAAAACAGAAGTTACAGAGATTCATGATCGCTGACGTTGGAATTCTTGAATGAACAAAACCAGCCAAAATAATGTTCATAAACTTCAACCAACACATAGTGATGAAAAATTCCTCAGAGAAGAATGCTAAGCTTATATGACCCACTAGATGATTTCAAATCTACATACACAAGTGTGGGATACAAAGAATCTACAAAACTTGTCATTTTAGCTATGACTTCAAAAATTGGGTAGGTTTTGGCAAAGATAGAAACTCAAACAAACGAATCGATTGACAAGTTTAAAGGAATTAGCAAACAAGTGTAGATTTTCTATAACTTTTTTGGCCCTCAAATTTATTTCGGAAAGAGTAGGTCGTTATAGGTAGGATGTTGGTCATAAATAAGCACAATTTGACCCATATTGCTTTTGTACTACTAATAATTGGTGTGACTTCATTCTTATATTTGGTCCAACCACATTACTAGATTTTATTTTAATACTAATATTAATAATAATAGAAGAACATAAACAATCGCCCCATAGAAAATTACTAGAAGCATATGATAAAATACCAAACAACACGTTTCATCTCTTGTTGTATCTGTATTGGTAGTTTGGTACATATCATATTAATGTTAATTCCTTTAAAAACATCATTCGGGAAGATAGAAGACCCTCGAATGTATGATGCCAAAGAATGCCGAAATTAAAAACATAAATAACAAGCAAATCAATTTCAACATAGTCCTAATGGTACATGGATATAATAAATATGGTAACACCATAGTATGTAGAATGCAATTACATTAGTAAGGTAGGATAAAAAAAGATTCACCTCGACCGCACATTTTGACTGTGCAACAATTCAGTAACAGCTGTGACAACACCTTTTCCCTCCACCGTAATATCTAGTGCCGGCTCCTTAATCTTCCTCGTTAGAAGCCTGTCGAGCTCCCCACGCAACCTCTGCAAAATTCATAATCGAGATCAGTTTCAATCGTAACACAGTATGCTCATCTTCTTTCCAATTTATGTGTACTGCAATTTTATGAGTTTCACGTTTTCGAGGCAAGTTCATTCTTGCGGTAAATACAAAAGTAGATTAAGAAATGATTCATGTTAAGTATATAAAGTTGTAATTAGGATGTATGCAGTTGTGCTTGATAAACGAGATCAGAGTGAGAGAAAATACCCGTATTAAGTCCAATACAGTCTTCGAGGCAGAAAAGTGAAGATATCCACCGAGCATTTCAATACCATCTCCACTTTGGCTAGGAAGAAGATTGCCACCAAACATCAGCAGAGCATAATCCGATATGTTGGTGGAATCTCTTAGGTATATGCTACTGGTTTTAACTTTTTCACTGTAAACCAGGTAAGGAAGAGGGAATAGGTGAACACCGGCATTGACGGATCCCGGATGAATGTCAACTTTCCCAACTTCTTTAGTGTAGAAAGCTGTTCGCTTTCCCCTCCGTTTGCACTGCACAACATTTGGGTAGAGTCCAGCACAGAGTATTGCACATACCATCTCCAAATCATCACTGTATTGATTGTATGCCTGCACAAAATAGCATGAATAAAAAGAATCTAGTAATTGCTTCAGGAAGACCTTTGGAACCCTTTCATGGAAATTTGGTTTATATGGGCCAACGAACAAGACTTTTCGAAATTGGAACTTCTATCATTTTAATTTGGATTAAGAGCCAATGAGCAAATAACAATTAGAAAAGTTAACACTTACTTTGGCTTGAGATTTGTTCACAAAACCAATCCCCGCCAGTAAATCCAGAAACTGAAATCTCATATCTTCAATCATTTGCATAGTTAATGGTGAAAGATAATTTTCCCAACAGAAAGATTTTTCATTTCTATTTCGCTTCGCATCTTTCCATCCTTCATATGCTTTAAGAAGTGCAATGTGGTCACTGTACCCAAAAAACAAACAAATAAAACAAAATCCAAATCAGTATAGCATCATCAACCTTGAAAATTTATTTCCAAAGTAAAGAGGTTGTGAACTTTTCTGTAGCTTAACCTGCACGAATCACCAGCAAAGGATCTTTTTGCAGCTTCTGCTTCGTCTTTCCTATTTAATGGAAGGACAAATGGGCTACGGTAAGCAAGAGCAGCGGCTATTGTTAGTGCAGGGTTAAGACACTGGAAAATGGAACCCATCAAAAGCATCTTTCCAATATTTGGGTCCAAAGGCAAAGTGCTAAGATGCTGTCCTGTTGTGTTAGGCATTTAACAATCAGTTAGTTTAGAAGATTGATTCACAGACTCAAAGACAGAAAAAAAGCCAGAATTACATACCAAGAGGAGTGAGCTCTTCCCTATCATCTAGAGCACCAATTGTCTTTAGAAGCTCAATTGCATTTTCCACTGATAGAGGATCAGGTGGCTGAATTGCTTTGGACAAAAATGTACTAACTATTCCGAGCTGCAAACTCTTGATATGCAGACACAGCTCTTGCAAAGGTGTTCGAAGCATTTCAGGCAGTTGGTAATGGGGCATAGCATCATGGATAAGTTTAGGATATAATCTGTAGCAAACTCCTGGCTGCACACGACCAGCTCGACCACGTCTCTGCATTAAACCAGAAGACAGCATGAAGGAACAATGCTTAGTCAGACGAAAGAACTTATTTGGGTCTCCCACAAAATTTTTGAAAAACTACTTACAGGAACAAATAGTGATATATACAAGATAAATTATTCATTAAATACCTGGTGTGCCGATGCCTTAGAAATCCACGAAGGTAAAAGGCAAGCCAGCTTATTAAGAGCATCATAACTTGTCTCCTTTGCCTTCCCGCAATCTATAACGTACACAACATCATCTATGGTAATACTACTCTCAGCAATATTGGTTGCTAGCACAATCTTTCTGCAGAATATCATCAAAGTTATTTATGAGGTATTTCAGAAAGCCTGGATGTAAACTATAGAAATCCATTTGACTATTGAGAACAACAAGGACATAAGAAAGGGGGCATGTGCAGTGTAATGATAGAAACAGAGGGATTAGCAAGACTTTTGTCAAAGGTATCTGAGATCATCAATTTCAAGTCCGATTTTCATTTGTTCAGTGTGGGGTGGGGCTATGTTTTCAGAATTAACAAAAAGTATTTCCAGTTTAACAAAAAGGAAGATTGAAATTAAAAATTTGGAAATAGGGAATCATGGATGGTGAACCCAAATTCCAGCCAATCTGGAGCCCAAAACTGAAGATAGACGGAGGAGTGGTGGACACGGCCATGGCAGCAAACCTACGCCTATTGAGCATTGCTTTTACTGCTAACTTCTCACTCAGTTTCCAAAAAGGAAAACAATTTAATCATTTACTCAAATATTTTGATTAGATTTATACTTATGTTTAGTTGATTTAATGAATAAAACAAATTACATCATATTTTCCGTAAAAGTTTGTCTTTATGTCATAACATTTTAGTCATTAGCAGAGAATTCTCTTATATCAGTTTGGAGATATATTTAGCACTAAATTATAACACGGTGGATTACGGGAAATTATATTACTGCCATGCTAGACATAGATTATTTCAATTTACTAAGTGCTACAAAAGAACAATGATAGTAGATGACATCAATTATCTAAATTTGCTGAGTGCCACACAAGAACAATAGCAAATGGTCAGAGCTATACAATGATAGGAATACCATCAACGTCATGTGGATGGGGTGAAAGACTCAGCAGTATAGAAGACTCAATTATTTCTGTTATGGGATTGAATATCACCACGTAACATGAATTGATAAATTGGCCACTTTGTTCTAGCAAAAGATGATGCAAATGTAAATAAGATAAAAGGTATAGATGGTTACCGAACATTAGGGGGTGGACGATCAAAAATTTCACGCTGATTGATAGTAGGCATTGAACCATGAAGAGGAATAACTAAGAACTTATTTGGGTCTCCCACAAAAATGTTAGCTCTGAGTTTATCAAGGAGCTTGGAAATATCATCCCAACCAGTAAGGAAAACAAGAATTGCTCCAGCACCTTCATGGCGACAGATATGCTCAATAGTTGCTTCCACCTGTATCATAAAGAAGATATCTTAGTCAAGAATAAGATGATTATCCCCAAAAGATATAGCAGCAAACTTGCTGTACTTGGAATCACAAGGTGTCCATATATTCCTTCTCATTGATCCATTTCTTTATCTCACAGCCCCATTACATATGAGCAGAGTTAAATTAATATAAACTTTTTTATGTACATACAAGTCCCAAATCCAGCTGAGAACCAGACCAAGCCTCAAGAGACTGCCTGGTGCTTGCACTGTATGATTTGTAGAGCACATCAATATCTGCATCCTGATGAAACATATCAAAAGAACATTATCAGGTAGATATATAGGAGTTCCAGGAGAAAAGGTATAGTGTCAATAGATACTGGACATACGGTTCTCAAAAGTAATCTCATATTAACATGAGAAAGGAATTAGTATGCTAGCGGAGAATAGATGCAGACATGGGACGAGAATAATTTTATTCTTATCGCAATGGTTGAAACAATAAAAGGAAAACAATTAAGAATCTGGTTTTCATTTACATAAAAATTAAGGGTCTAACCCATTTCCTTAAGGTTCATTCTGATTTTTCACAAGAAATGTTCTAGTAAATTACACTTTTCAGAAAATGAGGGTGTGATAAAAAAAAATAGTGGCAATGAAGCAAACCTCAAATAATTCTGTCAAAGGATCTTTTTTAGACTCCTGCTGCCGACGCCCTCTTCTTGAAGATCTTGGCAAGTTGTCAGACTCTGGCTGGACAGTATAACGAGTTTTCTCCAACACATCTTCTAGATAAAGTTCCTTAACAGGAAACGTTAATCCCTGTAGGGAAAATAAAGTTACTAAAATCCTAGGGCACTGCACGAAAAATAAAATATCCTGCAGACAACTGTTATGACACTTGAGAGTGCTGTACATACAGGAATATGAGTAGTGGGAGCATTTCCAAAGTATTTGGAGAATAATTCTGCATTAATAGTTGCACTCATAAGAACAACACGGAGGTTGGGACGACGAGGAAGGATATCTCGCAATATAATTAATAGGAAGTCCTCATTCATTCCTCTTTCATGAATTTCATCCACCAGTAAATGAGTAATTCCCGTTAAATCTGGGTCTTGCACCTGGAACGAGGAAGGCCAAAGTAATTAATATCCTGAACCTCAATGCAGAATATATAGCCTGAGCTTGGTCACCACTAGTTTTTTGAAAATACCATAAAAGAAAAGTACCAGTTGTCGAAGTAACACCCCAGTCGTGCAAAAAAGCAATCTTGTTTGAGCTGAGCGTTTTGATTCAAGGCGAATCTGATAACCTACAGTTTCACCAAGCTCCTCACCTCTTTCAGCGGATATTCGAGCTGCGACTGATATTGCTGAGATTCTACGAGGTTGAGTGCATATTATATTACATCTGGCACCTTGTAGAGATGATATCTCCTCTTCCAGAATAAATTGGGGAAGCTGGGTGGTTTTACCACAACCAGTCTCTCCTGAGACAACCAGCACCTGTATTTACAAATTAAAACAAAATAAAGGTTCAAATTACCAGCAAATGCTTTAGATAAACATAAAGATATTTTTCAACAGTTAGAATATTAACTGAGAAGATTTGAACAATGTTATTGATAGAAGTTATTTAAAAGGGACAAATAAATTATTAAAATGCCAGCCGTCAGTAACAAGGTGCCTTATTGCATCAAGGTGCATGGCCAAGCCGGTTCCTTATCAGGGGAAGGTACATAAGTGAGTTATTCTAGATATCTAGATTTCTAGCACAAAATTCTAAATGACATCAACAATTTCACATAGTACTGCAATACCCAAGTGTAAACTTACCTCCATTAGACCATTATATTAAAGCATTTTGAAAAACTTAAAGAAATCCCTTAAATCCTAAATTCAAATAGCAAGATATATTTTATTTTGAAGGAAACTTAAATCACGATTCAGAAATATACCGCAATCATAACTAAGAAGTATACCACAAAATACATCTCAATCATGACCAAGAAATATATACCATACACTTTAAGTAGACAAAAATAGTAAGGAAGTATATCACAAAAAGGAAAAGAGGTAAAAGAAATATGATAGAAGGAAGAAGAGAAGCTTGAGAACATAGCTAACAAGGAACAAACGAAAGAAACATACTGATGTAGAAAATAGAATAGAAACTGCTGTTTAGCAGATTACTGAATTCTGAGGTATGATATGCCACATGGAATGACTAACATGAAGAAACTTATCTACCTGATTACTTGCGACAGCTTTCAAGAATTCTGATTTTACTTTAAATGCTGGCAGCTTTTCTCTAAACGCTAGCATTGCCTTTACACTGTCACGTTCCTACACGGCAGGAAAAAATCAGCATTAGCAAATTATCTGAAATCAACCAAACCTAGAACTACAAGATATCAAGCCATATATACCCTCATCTTTTCCTGCTTCTGTTTTAATTCAATACTAAGTCTCTCGAGGTCAGTATCAATGTATGGTAGTGATGCTCCCCTCTCCACTACAGCAGGTTTAGATTGCATTGGTGCAGACCCAGAAGATGATGAAGAAGTGTTCTGGACTAAATTTGTCCCATTGGAGCTTTTTAATAAAAGTCCAACTCTTTCCTCAGTCTCTGAGGACATTGATATCTGATGACATCCAAAAGATATGTCATATGCTGCAACAATTAGCCTGCAAAGATTTTTTACCTTTCCTTCAAAAAATCAAGAAATACCTCTTTCTTAGTGGAACCATGCTGTTCATCAAGATCTGCACGATAATCAGGCAACGGAACTTTGCTCACAACAAGGGCCTTTCCTTTATTATAGGCATGACTTTCTTTCCACAAATACAAGCCATAAATCAAATAGTCAGTTAAAACGACATGATAAATGCTTAAGAAGATTTAAACACATTTCAAAGTAAGAGATCAATAGCAGGCTCCTATAACAATTTCAGGGAGGAAGATAATGGAATGAAATATAAACCTCCATCTATACGCGGTTAATTTCAAAGGTATGCTTTTGTCATCAATTTTTACATTTTTTTTTTTTAAATCAGTGGGCTTGAGATGGAATATTTATGAACTTAAAATTTTTTAAAAGTACGTTCTTTTCATCAAAGCCATAATTTTTATTTTTATTTTGTACTTTGCCAAATTACTATTCCATTTTTTGTACCAGGCCTGCTGCAGAGGAATATGCCAGAAATGTTGGATTATTTGCATTCTACTAACAATGACTCTAGATGGCAAAGAAGAAGACTTGGCCAAGTTATGTGGCAATTGACAAAAAAAGAGATATTGTATTCCTGTCATAGTTTGCATACCAAAAAACTATCTAGCATAATTCTAAACTTGCATCTAAGCCCCATTGAATTAAATCAGTTAAGTTCATAGCATTAATTTCTTAACTCAAATTTTACTATAAACACACAACTGTATTTCCATAAACATAATGGCCAAAGGTGATTGTATTACATCAATTTTTTAACTCATTATGTACATGACAGTAAACATGCAACTAATTCACGATCGGACCTAAATTTAGAACTCCCGGATTCTAAATTAATGAATTGCAAATTTGAAAAAACCTATTCTAGTACAGAATATTATATCAAGCCAGAAAGATAAATTCATATCACCTAAGTATTGCCAGGCCAAAATATCTTAGAGGTAAAGGTCAGTACACAAAGTTAAGACTATACACATTTATTGATACTCTTCATCAAGAAATGTAGTACTATATAAAGATAAAAGAACTTACAAGTGTAGACCCAACTGAGAAGCCATGTCAGCCAAGATTTGCTGATCATCTCTACTGAAGTTTCGCCTTATTACGATCTCCTGTTCATTTCCAGTCCTCATCTGTTCTATTTTTCCCCACCATTCATTCTGATCCATTGGCTCTTTCTACAGTGATGCAATGCAACAAGCATAAATTTTTATCAGATATACAAATATAGAAGACATCATCTACCTCAGCATTCATACTAATCATCAACTCAGAATTGCAAATACACTAATAGCATACTAAATTAGACAAGCATAAAATTTTACAAGATGTAAAGAATATTCCTGTCATCTGCATGTATTCAATCCTTCCTCAGCACCCAATCTGATCATCATCTATAGTTACAAGGCATGCATACAAATACCCAGTGTTCCATGACAAAAGAAAAAATTAACACTACTAGTTGTAAGAAGCAGTCACTTCGAGAGAAAACAACTTACTTAGAGTATTGTACTCGATAAAAGGTTGCAAACATCCAATTACATTTCTCATTAAAATTATTCCTCACATCAGAGAGAAAACCAAATATACAAAATTCAAGCTCCTAAGCTAGTAAATGGCCTGCATATAGCAAAATTATCCAATAACAACTTTTAACTAGAACAAATTATTTCCTACATAATTACACCATTATCTGTAAGTAACATAAGTCATCATCAATTAGCCTCTGCAATTAATTGCACCAAAAACTGCTAAAAGCAAATGCTAAAACAATATCGAGCAGATACTTCTCCTCACTTCCACAATCAAAACCGCACACACACACGAAAGCGGAGAATCTACCTCAGCAGACATTTGGCGCAGACGTTCAGCTCTCCAGGCAGGATCCCACCAGCGCTGCTCGCCTCGACCTCCGCTGCCTCCACCCCTGCCTCCGCCGCCTCCTCCACGGGAGCCGCGGCCTCCGCCGCGACGGCCGCCTTGGGAGTTAGGGCGGTAGGACATGGAGCTGCAATTGGAGATCCGAGCAAAATTGATTTGTCGATTTCCGATGAACGGAAGGAGTGAGAGCGAGAGCGGAGCGAGGCGGTAGTTATGGCGGAAGGGGTTGGGAAGCAGACGGCGCGACATTTAAAGTGCGCACGTGCCGCTGTGGAAGACACCACTCAATTTTGCCCAAACAGAAGCTCCGCGTTTCTCACCACAGCCCGACCCGGCCCAAATTTGGTTGGGCTTATAGTGTATTTGATGGGCTGTGTTAAGCCTACAAGATACCACCATTTATTTTGAACTAGGAAAAATTATAGTATCTTTTAATTTGTAAAATTTTATTATATAAGATGGATGTAGCCTTGTAATTTATAAATTTTGGACTCCCTATGTCTCACTTGAGTTGGCTCGTATGTACTTTTGGATTGACCCGCTTAATTTGATTTGATTTGTTTTCTTTTCTTATTTCACTTTATATTACATTAAATATGTAAGTCACACTTTTAAAAATTATATTACATCTAAATAACTATGACAAAGCGAAAGGAGCTAAATCGAGCAAATGAAGGAAATAACTTTAAACAATTAATATAATATAATGTTATATTGTTTTAGGGGAAAATAATTTCTAACATTTATATCAAGGTTTAAGTAGCTCTTGATATATTTTAGGTATAAATAGACGTTCAGGATGATATCTTTTTTAAGGGAAATATTATACAATTTTTTTCTATTTTTTCCCACCATTTTTACATGTTCTATATAATAAAATTCTCACCCATAAGGATAATTAAAAATCTTGGACATGTCTTTTTTCTACTTTACAATTCAAGTATGGATAATATTTTCATGAATGTTTGGTGTGATAATATTTTTTACTTATTTTCATCTTAGAGAATATGTGATAAAAAAATGAAAATCACTATTTCTTAAAATACGCTCTTGCATATCAACCACCAATATGTTCACATATCAAATTATGCTTTGAATTTGTTAGGTTTGCAATGGTTTTCAAATAACAAATATAATAAATTAAAAATCAAATAAATAATTTTCTCCAAATGTTTGAATTTATATTAATTAGTTATCTTATTTATATTTCATAGATATCCTAAAATGATCATAGGAATCATTCTCATTATAATTTTATAGTTGCTGGCACTATATATCACGTTTAATCATCACTACAAGAAAAAGGAGCATTTGTGACGAATTTTTTTGTTACAAAAGGCTTTATTTTCGTCACAAAAGACTATAT